>NGKF01000025.1:515497-574542 GCA_002162555.1 Monilinia aucupariae | reverse complement strand
ATATTATATAAAAACGTTGAAAAACTCGAATTATCTTCAAATTTTGAATTTCGATCCAGTATTACTTCTTCAATTTTGATTCATATTATATAAAATCTTGTATATCAATAATGATTTATAATAATAATAATGTATTAAAATTTTATCAAATTTCATTCTATTTTGGAAGAGTTATTATAACTTCAATTTTGATGGTGCATCACTTATCATTTACCCGAGTACAATCCGATTCTAAACTTATATTATAAAGCTATCGAATTATTTACTTTGTTAGTTATAAAAACCAAACTAAATAATCAAAATGTTCGATATATTATATTAAAAGATTTCAATTTATATTATCTATTGTAAAAAGAAATTGCGAAACAAATATTAAAAGAATACTTTATTACTTTAATTAATATAATACAATAGATTAATATTATCTTAATTACATCAAAAATATTCAAAATATAGAATAAAAAAACTTTCTTTTTTATTATCGATTTTATATAAATATTATACAATTTAAAATATCTACTAATGAATTGTAAAGTTTAAAAAGATCTCGATTTCAATTCAAATCATTTTCTGGTTTAAACAAGATTCAATTTAACCTTCAAAACGTTCGAAACTTTATATAAATAGCAATAGAAAAAGATAATAAACAAAAATTTTTATAGTATTTTTTATTGCAATGTTTTAAACGAAATGTTTATATTTAATAGTAAATAAAATATAAATCTTTTTTTAAATAATATTCTTTATTATATAACCAAATCGATTAATAATATAATCTTTAAATTTAAGGTAACGATTTATAATAAACTATATTGAACATTTTAATGTTTTGTTTTTATTAAAAAAACGCGATTATTAAAATGTGAATTATTAATTATTGGTTTTTTAGCGATTTGTATAAAATATAACAAAGTATATAAAGCGAAAAAGAGAATAATAAGCAAAAAAATAATAATCCATTTTCGAAAACAATTAGCGAAAACGATATGTATACAAAAAAGAATTTGGGATATAAAGAGATAAATTAAAAACAAAAACTATTTTTCTAAACAAACATTATAATTCTCAAACTTTAAAATAAACGATATTTAAATTACAACAAAATCAAAAAAAGTTTTAGCATTTACAAACCATTTTTTTGTACTTTTGCTATATATTAATTTGATAAATATCATTGATTATAATACAAAAAGAAAAAGATATTTATAATTATAATTATTAAAGAAAGAATAAAATATTAATAAGAATGATATACATTTTATAATTATTAAGCTTCCGAATTACAAAACATTTGGTTTATTCGAACTTATTAATTTCGTTATTAAAAAATCATTTAAAGTTTTTAATCTTTATTTTATATATCTATTTAATGGATATATCAAATTAAACTATTTTCCTAAATACTTTAAACAAATGTATATTATTATAATTCCAAAACCAAACAAAAACAAATCGCTAATAAAGTTATATTGTTCGATAGTTCTTTTCGATACTTTCGATAAGTTATTGAAGAAATTGATCGCTAATAAAATCTTATATATAGCAAAAACTAATAGATTTTTTTTTATTTATTAAATAAAAGCGAAATTTATACAAAACATTATTGTAGTATTAAAACTATTTATTAAATAAATATATACATTTTAAAAGTTTTTTCCAAATCAAATAATTAGTCTTTTGAATTTCGATATAGCAAAAGTATTTGATAACACTTTTTATTCGCAATTGTTATATATTCTACACTAAAAACGAATATTCAAATATTTGATTAATATAATAACTAATTTTCTTATTAATAGATATAATAGATATAATAGTATACAAATAAACAATTATATAAGCTTTTAATACTTAATATATAATAATATTCCGCAAAAATTACTATTAAACTCAATTCTTTTTCTATTTTATAATAGCGAATTGATCAAAATTTACTTTATAATACATTAAAAAAGTAATATAATAGGATTTGTAAATAATATTAATATTTTGGTATAAAACGTTATTATTATAAATATTTATTAAATCTTATAATATATATACAATAAATATTAAAACTAAACGAAGCGTTACAAAACCAAGTTTACTTTGAAGAAATATCAATTTCTATATTTTATTAGAAACTTTAAACAATATGATTTTATTATTTCGATTATTTTCGATTTCATTATAATTAATCTATATATAAATATCAAAATGTTAAACTTTTAAATCGATAAACAATTAAAATAGTAAGAATATATAAAAAAGATCGAATACAAATTGGTAATTCAAACTTTGGTTTTAATGTATATAATATTCTTTATATAAAGAGTGATTTTATATAATATATAATAAATCTATAAAGCAATAATGATATCGATTATTATTTATACTTTAATTGTATAATATATACTAGATAAAATAAAGAAAATAAAGAAAAGTATTATTTTAAAACTTCAAAAATAATAAAATGCTTTTCTTTGATTAATTTACAAAAACTTTAAAATTACCCTTATATTAATCCTTTATACAAAAATAATATACATCTTTTTCAAGCTTTATTTCGACGAATTTCAAACAAAAATGAAATACAGAATCCAAATAATAAAAATGATAAATCTAATTCGAAACATATGCGATAAAATTAAAAGAATAGTTCAAAAGTATAAAAAAAAAGCAATAAACTTTTTTACTTCTAAAATATTTAAATACAAATAGATTATAAAAAGTATAAAAATTAAAGAAGTTTTGTTTCATTAAAATAATAATTCGATAATCGATAAATAAATACTCTTTGTATTATTCGCGATAAATTTGATTATATAAAAAACCCAAAACAATTAATTAAAGGAATAATAAAGTATATAAAATAGATATACCGGATGAGGAATATTAATCTATCGCAACTATAAAATTCAAAAGATTAAAATAACAATATATAACGAAATACTAAAAAGGGTTTTATTAATAATATTGATAATTAAAACAAAAAAGATTAGTCTAAAAGATTTCCTATATAATTGTAAGATTCTCGATATTACCCCGAAATGTAATCGATATAAATAGAAAAAACAAACGATAAAATATATACTATTTAAATGCTTAATCTTCGAAATACAATATATAGATCTATAATATAACATATACATTTCCTTTATTAAACATTTAATTTAAAATAATTCGATATTTAAAGTAATAACAATATAATTAATAAAAACTAGCTTTTTATTATAATATAGATTATCTTTAAAAATATCGATTAATAATATCTAAAATATTATTGAATTACTTAACAAGAAACTATTATATACCCTATAAACCATTTAAAAACTTATACAATTTAATAGATTAATCTTTTATATATCATCGAAACAGTTTACAACAATTTTTGTATTTTCGATATTATTATTAATTTTATCAACAAAGTTATATTATATATATCAAAAAACCCATTATATAAAGTCCAACAATATATTTAAACTTTATACAAATTCAAAAAAGTAATAAAACTAGAAACAATCGATTCAAAAGCTTTTATTTGTTGAACTTAAATAACTTTAATATTAATGATACCTTTTTCGCATTATACTTTAGCAATTGTAACGATTATATTCGTTATAATTATAAAAAAAGTATAATATTGTTTTGAAGCAAATATTGAAAAAGTAATCTCTTTATCAATTGTTTAAAGCATCTTTGTATAATATTTAATTTTAAACTTTGCAATAAAAAACTTCAAATTTTAATTATTATAATATACAAAAGTAATAGCATTCTTCGCTTTGCTTATAATATAAATATCAATAACAAATAAAGCGTTTTATACAATTTTTATATATTTAACAAAGATTTATAAATATATATATTAATATCGACTTTAACAAAAATACAAAAAGGATATACTTATATTCTAATAAAAAGCTTTACTTTTATAATAACGTTTACATTTTCTATATTAACAAATATAGATCAAATTTGACTTTATAGCAAGATTGTATAAATATTTAATATAATATCCTCAAAATAAGGTTTTGAAAAAACCCTAAAAATATACTAGAAATTTGTTGCAGATTTTGTTTTTTTTGAAAAGCATTGTAATGAAATTGTAATAAAATTTGATGATTAATTTGAAAGAATAGAAAAAAGATTTATTGATTTAAAGATAAAGTGGACTTTTAATTATATAGCTTTTGAAAAGAAAAAAAAAGAAAATGTTAAACGAAAAGTTATTTAACGAAAATAAAGCTATTTACAAAAAAATATAAATGAAAAGCAAAAGAATAAATAATAAAATAATGAATAAATGCGTTTTAATAAAAGAACTTTTATAAAAAGTATAAAGGATACAAAAGAAATACGAAAAAAAAGAGATTTATTTTCAAATCCAAATTGAGAAAAGAAAATATACCTTTTGATTCGTAATGATTACACAATTCGATATATTAACTTTAATTAACAAAGCAAAATAGAATATCTTTAATTTATTGATATTAAAAATTATCAATATTTAACAAAACGAATAATAGTTATAAATATCTTAAAAATCTTTCAGAAAATAAAAGATTGTTTTATAGAAGCTTTTTCTACTTTTTTCTTATAAAACATTTATTATTATATATATCATAAGCAAATCGCATGATCAGCGTAGTTATAGCTATAGATAGATCAAATCGATTATAAATTACTACTACTATATAGTCATCAATATATATTTGCATTAAACAATAATATTAATATTTTCTATAGCTTTTTCAAAGTATCTATTGCTTTTGTATCAAAAATGTACAAACGCGTATTAATTGTACTTTTCTTAATAATTATAAATGCTTGTTTCTAGTAAATCGCATAATTATAATTTATATATTTATGAATATTGTTATACGATTCGGATTTATTAAAGAAAATGATAATTATATTGAAAAGCAAAGTATTTTATTAATTAATAAAACTAATTATCGTTATTTTTTTATTTATTCTTTTTATAGAATCTGTTTTATATTCAAAGATGTAATACAAAAAGACTAAGATCGAATATAATACTTCTAATAACAACCGATTTGTTGATAACAATCTTGTATCGTTTTACATATAATAGTTCGATACAATTAAACGTATAACTAGCGAATAGCATATATTAAATCTTCAAAATCGAAAAGCTATATTAATATAGATATATTTTAAAGCTATTTTGTAAAAAGAAAAACCTCTATTTTATAAATTGATTATAATAGATATAGTTCTTTAAATTGATAATATTCCTTTTATTGTAAAATTGATCATTTTATTTGTTTTTGCTATATATAACCTTATTCGAATATTTATTGTAATACTTTGTAAATAGCTTTTATTTATACTTAACTATATTTATTCCGGATATTATACTTTTGCTTTATAAAATAACAAAGATATTATATATAGAATTGTAGCTTTCTATAAAAAAGCTACAAAAAAGTTATATAAAGTATTAACAAAATGCTTGATATATAATGCTATTTTCTGTGCTTTTTTCATTTGTTTAGCGATATATCTTTTAAATATAAACTTATAATCGAACTATACTTTGAATTATCGTAACATTGGTTGATTTGTATCGTTTAACGCATTTATTATAGATCGTATAGTCAATATAGATAAAATAATAGCTTTCGAAGCATATATATAACGCTTATAAATAAAATGTATTATCTTTAACTTTTTCGGTATAAAAGCGATTTTGTTCGTTAATCTCTACATTTTAATTCTTTAAACATTCTAAACGATTGTTATAATATTCTTTTTCAATATATTGTTTATTTTGTTAAACGCGATATTGTTTATATATCTAAATCGAAGAATTTAATTTTAATTCAAAAGCTCCGCTAAATAAAGTATATATAGTATCAAGAATAAAAGCAAATCTTAATGAGTATTGCATTGTACTTATAATTCGTTTGTATAAGCATCCTTGAATTGAATCATTATTTTGCGATTTTGTAAAAACAATTTGATCATTTTCAATAAGAATATTAATCAGTTTTGATTTTATATTCTTTTGAATAGTCGCCGAAGTAATAGTATATCGAACACTTCTTATATATCCATTGTAACTAATGTAATCTTTCGTTTTCTAACAAAAACGTTTTCTATATTATATATAAATACTGCAATTAAGTTCATCGCTAATCGTTTCAACAAAACTCTACAATACTAAAAGCTCAATATATTATATATTAATAATATTTATATTATTTGTTTTGTAATAATTCGTTTCAAATTTTTATCGATATAGAATAACAAAACTATTGAACGCTAAAAGCGAACAAAGCTTTTATTTTTCTTATCGATTTTAAATAGTATTATTATTTCGATTAATCGCTATACTTTAAAAAAATAGTTTTTTCAAAGCAATATTTAAAAAGATTGCGAATATATCCCTTTATATTATCCCAATAAGCTTTTAAAAATCGAATAATAACTTTATCGATTTTAAATAAAATGTTTGAAACTTTGATAATGTTTTGCTTTATTTTTTCGAGGAATATATTGATATCCTAAAGGAAAGAAAAGATATAATCTTTAAATATCGAATCTATTTTTAGATTATCTCTATTATCGTATTTATATAATACTTTATTTAACAAAGTCTTTGTTTTTTTTTGTTTTTTCGATTAATTAATCATTTATTATTAATAACAATAATTTAAAGAAAAGAATCGCTTTATATTAGTTTATTACTTTATAAAAATCTATATTATTCAATGCATTATTAATTATCCTTTTTCAATAATCTCTTTTTGCTTTGCGCATTACGCTAAGCATTTTTTTTTATCTTTTTATCTTTTAAAGTTCTATTAAAATATTGATAATAATTATATATCAATGCGCATTTCTTTGTTCATCAAAATATCGATTATACTCGATCGTTTATTAGCCGCTTTATAATCCATATCGTTTATTAAAACAAATCTATAAATCGCTTTGTAGTTATTTCGAATTTAATATTCGAAACAATATATTTTACTTTCAAAAGCTAATATATTCCGCTTTTTATTAAATTAGCAAAAATATATAAATTGTTTTCTATAATTTTATATTGAATATGTTTAATAAATAATATTCTTTGCTTTGGAATAATAATAACTTGTATATAATAATTCAATTTATAATTTATATCTCAATGCATTATTATTTTTGTGAAAAGTATATTAAAGAAAGTAAAATCGATTATATACTTTGCGCAATAAATGAGAATCTCTATCTCGTTAATAAAGTTTATATCAATATTTTAGAACTAATTGAAAAATGTAGCTTTTTATTTAATCGATAATATTTTTGATCTGTAAATATTATACTTTATATTAAAATCCCTTTTAATCAATATATAAAACTTTAGAATAATATTTATTATATAGTTTATTATTGCTATGATATTAAACTTTCGATAAATGTTTATTATATAATAACTATTTATTTTTAATTATATTATATCTCTATTATATTCTCTATATCGTTATTATATTTGTATTATAGTTTTTTACTATATATATAATATAGTTTTTGATTTTTCAACTTTTCGTTTAATTGCTTTTTCCAACTTTTACGAATTGTAAAGAGTATAGTATTTATATATCGAATGATTTTGTATTTTAATTCTCAAAAAGCTTTAAAGCTTTTAAATGTATACTATATTCGTTTTGTTTTTATATACAAACTAAAGCAAAATATTATATATATTTATTTATTTTTTTATATTTGTTTATACTATTATTATATATAAATTAAAACCGTTTTCGCAATTTTCGTTATTTTATTTATTTAAACTATTATTTATTAAAAAAAGGATTAATAGTTTGAATTTATTATATAATTGTTATAATATTATTATTATTGATATTTATTATATCATTAATATAAGCTTTATATATATTATTCCGTGATAAAAGTTTAAAGTTTATTTAATCCGAAATTGCTTTAAAATGTTTCGAAACTTTGCTTTGTAATATTAATAAATCTATAATATATTTTGCGTTTTCGTTTTTTTTCTTTGATATTGCTAATATTTAGATCTCGATACTATAGATAAACGCCGAGGTTTAAGCGATATTCGAAAAAGCTATAAAGTTTGTAAAGTTTTAAATATTTTTAAAACTTTAAATATTTTAGATTTCTATTTGAAAGATATGTATTGTTTGTGTAATATTTATAATTATATTGGAAATATATATTTTTTGAATTGTTTAATTGTTTCTATAGATTGCTTTCATTTGAGCTTTAATCAAATTGTATTATAATTTTCTTTCGATAATATTATAAAGTATCAATAGATAGTTTTTGTACTCTATTAAAAACGGGTTATAATATTCGTTGTATTTCGCAAATATTAAATATAATTTGTATATTAAACTTTAGTATTTAGTTTTTGTAATATTATAATTGTTATATTGTATTGGCTTTATATAATAATAAATATTATAATAGATTCAATAGTTTTGTTTATAAAGCTTTTTTTGATTGCGAAAGAATAAATAAAACGAAAGAAAGATAGTTTTAAATAATTGAAAAAAAGCGATTAAAGTAATAAAGTTAACAATCTAAATATTCTTTATACTATTTCTAAAGCTTTTGAGATATTTAACTAAAGCGATATTGGTTTGGATCCGGGCTTTTTTCGCTATTATTTCCTTTATAACTTCGATTTACTTATCGATTGCGTTGAATAAGAATCTTAATATCTGCTTTATATAATAGCTATATTACGTTTTCGAAAGCTTTAAATGTATAGCTTTAGTAATCTTGTAGATCTTTAATTTATAAGTTTCTTTTATTGAAATATCCTTTGTTTTTAAGGATTTAAAGTATATAACTCAACCTGTTTTGCATTTTATTATCTTTAGGATATCTTTTTCTTTAATATCAAAAATAACTTTAATCAAGTTCTCTCGAATTAAAAAAAGGTTATTATAATATAAATTTACAAAAGGTTTACATTTGATTAAAATGCGTTTATTTATTTTTATCGCTTTAACAATACTTTTTTTTGTAGAGTTTACTTTAAAAGCTCTATTTTGAAAAGCAATCGAAAGCTTATTAATTTTAAAGATTTTTACAATTTTTATTTAGATTATAATTAGCGAAATCTTTATTATACTTTTTTTTGCTTTTAAATTTTTTAAACTTTCTTTTGTTGTATTTATTATAAAAGCATTTGCAATATATATCAAAATTACATTTTAAATCGAAAAAATAGAAAATATTTCTTTTTGAATAAAGATTTTAATAATTTTTTTTAAAAAGTTTACAAATATGTTGATGAATTTGTAACGAATTATTGTTTATTGTTTAACTTTTTGTAAAAACTTATCAATTCGTTGAAAAATCATTATTTTTTGAAGTTCTTTAAATATAATAAAGAAAAGCGATATAGATTTCGTTTTTTTTTCAATTCAAAGTTGAAGAAAGATAAAAAAAAAAGATCGCATTGTTGTATATAATCGCTATCGATTATTCGCATTTTCTTTGCTAATATAATAAGGTTTATTTTCGCTATATTGTTTGAAAAAAGATATTTTGTATACTTTTCGTAAGCAATAATATTTTGCAGATCCTGTAAAGTATTATTATACATATCTATTATCGCTGAAATATAATACATCGTCGTTGTTATAATTATTTTATCGAATTTTTAAATAATATCGATAGATTAATTAAATAATGATTTAATTAAAAAGCTACAAAAGCAATGTTTGCTTTTTTTTATTATACAAAAACGTATTTATTATAATCAACCTATAGAATGTAAGCTTTTCTTTTTACGAAATGGCTTTAAAATATATCCGCATCAATATAGCTTTTCGATTTCGAAAACTTGATATATATTATTCATTGATTATGCGATTAATTATATTGAGTTATTGTATACAAAGCAATATAAGATTGCGATTAACGAACTAATTGTTACTGGAAGCATTATATCCAATCCTAACCTCTTTGCATTACATCTCAAAGTATAAAATAGATTTTACAAAAAGAATAAACAAAAAAACAATAGCGATTATCTTTATTAAATAATGAAATACTTTGTTTTTTAATATAATTACTATCCTTTTTAATGGATCCGAATTATATAACAATATTGATAAGCATATAAACTATAGTTATATAATCTATCAAAAATAAACGTTTGTAATTATTGAAAAGAATGCGATTAATATATTTTTGTATATTTTTGATATAAAAACAATAAATATTTTGAAAAACCTTCAAAAAGCGTTTATATTATTATTTAATGCGGATATACAACAATGATTATATATCGATAGTATTTCTGTAATATAATATAAATATATAAACGTTTTGAACATTTTTTAATAAGCGTTTTTCGAAAGTTATTAATTAATTAATAATAGTTTTTTAAACATCAAAACATAATTAGTAACAAAGCGACGAATAAACTAATAGATATAAACGCGAAAAGCGATATAATCGATTTAGGATTTACTAAGCAATTTATAATTGGTAGTATAAAATCAATAGAATAAAGCTTTGTTTATAATGCTATAAATAAATGATAATGCAAAAACAAAATAATGCTTTCGAAAAAGTATCGCAAATAACAATTTTGTTATACTTTAAAAGAATCTACAGAATTAAAACTTTTTAGATTAATTTTATATCGATTATTAATATTACAATCTAAATACAGCGATTTTGAAATGTATTACAAACGTTTCAATTATAAAAATGCGAAAACTTTTTATTTATATAATAAAACAAAAACGTTAGAATATTTTGTTTTCTATAAAATCTCGATCAAAAAGTTTTATTTATAATTGTTAAAACTTGTTCATTTATTAGCGATTATTTGGAAAAAATATAATTATATACAATAAATTTTTGCTTTTCTATATAAGTTTAAATGTTTTATTACAATAACATAATACTTTATGTTTTTTAATTGAAAGCTTAACAATACTTTAAACAATGTTCAACTTAACGCTATATTTAATCTTTTCTTTTTTCTTTTCTTCTCTTTTTCTACCCTTCTTTCTTTTTTCTCTTTTTATTCCTTTTTTCTCTTTCTTTATTTCATTTCGAAATTTAATTTAAAGCATAGTCTATAAACCGCAATATAATATTTTGTATAATAATATAAAAATTATATTCTAATATAATAATTACTTTTTTAATATTTTCTATTGATACGATTGTTATATAGCTTGATATTTTTTTTGAATATAATAAACAAAGGTTAATCTTTTTAATACAAAACGCTTTTTAAAATGGCGAAAAAAGATTACTTAATAAAACTAGAATTGTAAAAGATCGCCGAGAAAAAGCGGTTTTAATATTTTAACTTAACGATATTGTACAATACATATTTAAATGATAAGCTTTTGAATCTTTAATTTACTAATATATCATTTATCTTTAATACTCCTCGGGAAGTTAAAAGTCTAACTAGTTTATATAAACGTTAAATATAATAAATAAATAAATAAATAATAAAATAGAATATGAATTATAAATCGAATTATTATATATAAATCATTATTATTCTAAAGTATAGATTAATATGTAATAAATATATTAAATATAGAGTTATAGAAAATGGCTTATATATTTTTATTAGTTAAATGAAAAACGGAATATATTGGTTTTTGGTATTAATATATATTATATTCGATATCGAGTTCGAAATAATTATAACTCTATTTATAGATTTATTTTAATAAACGATTTAAACTATAAAACAATCAATAAACAATTAAACATAATTGGCATTTTAATGGATTAAGAATTGCGCATTGATATATAACCATTATCAACGCTTTAATAAAATTTAAAAAGATAAGAAAAGAATGTTTAATATAATATATAAAGCAAAAAGAAACTATTAAAAAAGAATAATCGATAATACATTAAATAATTCGAATTTTTACAAAATGATAGATTAATACAAAACAATTTTTTTCTTTAAATCCTCGCTATTAATAATGAATAATCAATTAATTGAAAATATAAAGAAAAAAGTAAAAACTTTATTAAACAAAGTATTATATAGATATAATAATATAGATAATCTAAATATAGATTTGATATTGGAAAATTGCATTTTAATTCTTTTTTGGAATATTAATGTATTCTTTGAAAAAGTAAAATACAATATTATCAAAGTTTCAAATATTTCTTTAAAAATCGATAAAGTTATAGTTCAACTTTTAAAAGTTTGTTAAAATAGTATTAAAGAATATATCCGCGATTTCTTTGAGTATTACTTTAAAAGAAACTATTTCTTTAAAATATAGCAATTAATCGAAATAATAATACTATTCAAAATCGATAAGAAAGATAAAAGCTTTATTTGCTTTTCATATTCGATAGCTTTATTATTTTATATCGATAAAGGTTTAAAACGAACTATTGTAAAACGAATGGTTTGAATATTGTTAATATACAATATACTAAACCTTTAATATTGCAAGGCTTTACCAAAACGATTAGTAATGGACCTAATCATAGCATTTGTATACAATGTAAAATACATTTTTGCTAAAAAACGAAAAGTTATATTAATTACAATGAATATACAAAAAGCATTTAATATATTATTGCTTTAGTAACTATTTAAAAAGATATAAAATTAAGATTAGTTTATGTTTTTATTAAAGTTAATTAGATTGTTTCTACAAAAACGTACAGTGATGATTAGATTCGAAAATGTTTATATAAATGAGTTACGAGTATAATGCGGAACCTTTTAAGGTTTATTTTTATCTTTGATACTATATATGCTTTATTTAACGAAGCTTTTGAATCAAGATTAGGCTTTTTGATTTGGATATACAAACAACATCGTGTTTTATAAAATGGATAATACACTAAAAAAGAATATTATAACAATAGTATAGAATATTCAGCAAATCGAGGTATAAGGATTAGCAAATAAAGTTGTTTTCGCGTTGAAAAAATTAAAGATAATGCATTTTATTCGCAAGCGTTATATATACGCTTTAGAAGTTATTATTTTATTTTAATTAATTATAAGATTTATAATAAGTGTATTAAACGATACAAATTAATCAATGTTGTATTGATTAGAAATATAGTTCGATTGTAAATTTACGTTCAAAAAGTATATTACTAAACAAATAAAAAAAGGTATACAAAATAGTATCGTATATAAAGTATTTTGTTAATATTGTATATAGCCTCTCTATAGCTTTCCTATATAAAGCTATAATTATATACGTATTGCTTTTGTTACTTTACGAAACAAAAGTGTAATACTCAAAGCGAATACAATTAAATATAAAAGAAAACCATTTACAAAGTATTATAATAAATATTTATATAAAGTTATATTTACAAATTGTAGAATTTAAGATTTCTTTAATAAATAAAACAAAAAGCGATCTTGCGTTTCTAATTAATTAATTTGTAAAAGTAATATATACTTTTGAAAAAAAGCATTTAATCTTTGCAAATCATTTCTTAGATTTCTTTGATAATATAATTAAAATTGAAACAATTTATTCGAATCGATTACAAAATTTGTTATATTTCTACAATATTTTATAGATATTATATAAAGTTTAAAAACGAATTAAAAATCAATAGAAAAAGCAATTGTTAATCGATATAAAAGCGTAATAATATAGTTTTTAAATAAACAAAAATTTATAGCGCTTTATACTATAGAAATTAAGATTATAATCGCGAACAAAAATGTAAAGAAAATTGTATAATTCGAAAAGTTTATTATTAATTTAAAAAAACAAATCTTTTCAAAATCATTTATATCTATATTGTATTATAATAATAAAAGCAATATTGATTGAATATAGAAAAACAAATTTTATAATAAAGTTAAATATATTAATATACAATAGCATTATATATAAAAAAATATATTTAAAAAAAAGCTTCGAATAATATAAATTTTTAATTCTAAACAAAAAGTTAATATTCTTACAAAGCAATTAATCTACTTTAGATTTTTAATACATAATAAAAAACTTAATTTTAATTTCGAAAAGTATTAAAAAAACTTTTATATCGCAATACAATATAACTAAAGAATATTAAACTTCTATAAAAAGATATAAATACTATAATAATAATAAATCATTGCTATAAAAATTAATAAAACTTTAAAATATATATATAACATTAAGAAATTGAAATTAATAACAAAAATGATTGTTTTTGTAACGCTTATGCCGTAAAAAAGCTGTTTAGAACAGAGTCAATAGAGTTCTTAGAATTTACTATTATTTGATTATGCTATGAGAGAGAGATTGTTATATATATATAAACCGTATAGATAGAATATGTATATAATATATATTCGCTAATCGAGTATATAAACTATAACAACGTGTATATGTATTGGAACGTTTATTATATTAATCGAATACCGAAAATGTAATATTATTCTTCTTTTTAGTAAAACTTATCTTTAAACAATTATTCGTTAATAATCCTATATTATATTTTGTACAACATTTATTAATCAATTAGATCGAGCAAAAAGCGTTTATTGTAAAACTTGTAATTGTTATTGCAAAATATATAATTGTATTTGTTTATTTCTAGACAACAATATACATATAAGCATTTTGCAATAAGATAAATGTTTATTCGGCATTTCAAAACAATAAAATAATATTTATATTGAAAAGGTATATAACAAAGGCTTTTTCCACTATAAATCTAAATCTATATCCAGATCATTTTAACTTTTTTATCAAATTTATTATTTCTTTAAGTATATCTTTCTACACCAATAAATCGAACAACTTTATATTAAATATAACGAAAGAGTTATTGAATGAAAGCTTTATCAAAAAGTAAAGACAATATAAAAATACGGCGAATACGCGGGCAACGTTAATAACGAAATAATCGAAATTAAAAACGTTTATTATAATCGAGGTTTCTTTTTTTTCTTTTTCTTCTTTAAAGCAAAATTATAAAAATAATGAAAAAGATCAAATGGCAAAAAGCGACAATGATTTCGATGAATAAAGTTTTCCAATTGATTTTATGGATTAGTTTTCCTTTTCTTTTTGAGCAACAAACAATAATACTAATTTGGTATAACAATAATATATATTCAAGCATTTAAATCGTTAATACAAAATTTTGTTGATAAAGGTTCTTTATAACAAAAAACTATATTGAAACAATAATAACAATAATAACAAAACTAAGTATCAATAACGAAACAATAATAATAATAACAACAAAATCGAGCATTTGTAATATTATTTTAAGTTAATAATAGCGACAAAAAGCTTATTGCAAAAATTCCAAATCAATCGAAGAACGATAACAATAATATATTTGAATCGATATATTATAAATTATACAAAAGGTTTATCAAATCGTTATTAAAATCGTTAATAAAACCATTGTTTATTATTAATAATTGTTTTAAGAATTTCAAAAGTGTATATATACTATATATATAGAATTGTTTTACAAGAAACTCGGAAAGAAAGTATTATATTATGTTAAAGCAAAAAAAAGAGTTTTGCTTTTTTTGTTTTAATTAAAGATAAAGATATAAAAAAGTTTCAAAGAATTAATTATTAAACGATTTTTTAAGATATTGCAAAATATTATCGATTTATAAACGAAAAACAAAAACAAATTATTATTTTTTTAATTATTTTTTGTAATATTATTAATAAAGGAATAAATAGCTTTATAAACGGAACTTAAGTACAAATTCTCGACAGAAATGTTAAAAAGAATTCTAACGAAAAAAAAGAAAAAGTGTATAAAAAGAATCCACAAAAAATAATTGAAAAAATATTGAATATACGAAAAACTTAAACGAAAAAAAAAACGCAAGTAAGTATTGAAAAAAATGGTTTTAAAGCTATAATTAAAAGTTGAAGCATTTTGAATAATATTTTGTTTTAAATAAATAATATTTCTTTTTTCTTTTTTAATAGCTTTATTTATTTTTTGATTAGGTAAAGTAATAAGAATTAACTATTTTGTATTTATTTTAAAGATTTCTTTTTTCTTTATATTATATTGAGAATCGTATTATTTTAATTGATATTAATAATAACAACGATAATTTGATATAATATAAAGATTTCTTCAAATAATTGTAACTACAAAATGGCTTAAAAAAACGTATTCAATCGATAGCGAATATAAATTTGTTATTATCAATGTAATTATAATCATTTTCTTTATTTTTGTAAAACTTTATTTATTCGAGCAATAAGATAAAAAAATTGAGCAATATAAAGTTTGTTTAGTAAAAATTATATAATTTATAAAAAGCAATTTTCAAATCAAAAGCAAAGTACTAAATAAGATCAACGTTAATGTTAAACTAAGAAATACAATATCGTAAAAAGTTGCAAATCTTTTTGATAACAAAAATTTTCTTTATTTCCCATTCGGAATTATTAATAATATTGATAAATAGCGAAGGCTTTTAAATCTAACTGAAGAAAGGGTTATTATAAACTTTCTAGAGTTTATCAAGCAAAAATATTAAATGTATTTTTATAGTAACAAGAAATTCAAAACAAAAAAAGCTATTTACTCGATTTATAATCTTAAATCAACTTTAAATAAAGTAGTTAAGCTTTTTGAAGAATCGCTAAATAAAGTAATCTTTTATATTCAATTATATATAATCTTCGATATCGAAATCTATAATACAACGATACGAATTAATAAACCGGGTTATCTTCTTTTAAACTCGAAAAATACTTTTTTTAATACAAACAATAATTATTTGATTATATTCAACGAATTTGTAAATATCTTAAACATTTATATTTTTTGTTGAACAATTATTTTTAATATCCCAATCCCAACTATTATATAAAAAGTATTTATAAAAAGCTTTGAAAAACGATAAACTTTCAAAAAATTTGTATAGAAAAATAAATTAAATATAATTTATTATAAACAAGAATTCTAATTAATTGTTTTGATAATAATTAACGAATAATTATAAATATTATTGCAAATATTGGTTATAAATTTCCGTTTGATTATTTGTTTAAAGATAATAAATTATAAAAAGTTCAATATTAATGTTTAATAATCGATTAAATTTTTATTAGAACTTTGAAATGAATTAAAGACTTTTATTCGATACAATTGATTTAAAGGCTTTATAATATCGATAAATGTGATATAGGTAAAGTTTGGCTTGTTTATATAAATCAACCTCTTTATAGCAGAGAATAGAGATTATTTGTTTTATTAATCGATCGATAATTACAAAAACATTATCATAACTATACTTATTCTTATTGAAATTGCAATAATCCATAATAACATTTTGCTATACTTGTTTAAAAACAAAAAATAAATATAGCAAATCGAAAATGCAATTTCGCAATATAAAATTGCGTTTGTAAATGTGGCAATTGCATATATATTAAACAATTATTGTAAATATACCAAATTAATAATATTATTTTGATAGCAAAAAATAAGTTTTTTTGATTTCAGGATATATTATAAAAATTGAATCATAAGCTTTTCGAATAAAGAATATATAGAGATTCTCCGAATTGGGTATCATTAAGTGATCATTATATAATAATAGATTATTTTGAAAAACAAAATGCTTATAACCTTTAAATGCTTCGATTTGTAAAGCTTATAAACTATCAAAAGAACAATTAACGTTAAAAATACAATTAACGATATTGAAATGAAGGGCGATAAAAGCTAGGTTTATAATAAATAATGCATTGTTATTAATCTTTTTCTTCAAATCGTTCTATATAATCCTTATATCGATTTGATTGTTTTTTATAAACTATTAAAGGCGATTTTTTTTTATTTGATTTTGTATATTAAGTTTATTAATGCAATATATAAAAGTATTAGTAAAAGAATTATTTTTACTAAAACAGTATATAATAACGAAATTGTAATCAATTAACAATTTAGCCTATTAAACCTATCGAGTATTCAAAACTTTGATAATTATAAAGTATTCTAAAGCTTTATAATCTATATAGATTTGAACTTGATGAAGAAAGCTAATTAATTCTGATTTCCAATAGCCGAAAAAGCGTATTATCGATAATATCTTTTTGTTATAAACCTTGTAATTCAATTCAACAAAAATTATAATCTTAAAGAACTTGAAGTATATTACAAATAATCAATCGTTATTATACTTTTGAAAAAGTACACTAGCGATTACTTTATTCGAAACATCGATTTTAAACATATAAAGAAAATTGTAATCGTAATATTAAAACAAAAAAGCGAAAGTGAACTTTTGTTTCAAAACGTTAAATATATTACAATACAAATCGTCGAAATAGAACAGAGTATTGGTTTTGATAAACTTTATCAAAGGTTTAACTATAATACTATAGTTTTTAATAAAACGATAATAAAAATTGCAAAAATTAAAGAATAATTAAACTCCTTTAACAATAATAGAGTATATTCAACTTTCAACTATTTCTATCTTTTTTAAATCAATTTCAACATTTTTAATAAAAATGATAAATCCAAGATACTTAATATATTTAACATTGAATTTATATTTCTTAAGGTTGATTTGAAAGTTAACAACTTTGAATCGAATCAGGATTAGTTTAACTTAAGCTTAATAATCTTCTTTGTTCTCAAAGTAAATTAGAATATCATCAAAATAGATAATATAAAATACATTTAAATAATCGAAAAGTATATCGTTTATATACCTTTAATAAATTGTTAGATTATTTGTAAAACCAAATAGTACAACTTTATATTTGTAAAAATCATAATGTATATAAAACGTAATATATTTCTTAAAAACAAAATCCATCCTAATCCGATAGAAAGCTTAACGAATATCAAACTTTGTATAAATTTTTGCATCAACGAAATATATAAACGTTTTGTTAATCAAAAGAAAAGAATATCGATTTTTGCGAATAAAAAAGTATAATAAACAAAAATCGATACAAAATCGAAATGCATTATTAGCTTTTGAAATAAATAAAACGGGTATTGTATAAAAAGTTTAATTAAGCTTTATAAATCCTTTAATTAAATTATCAATTAGGTATTCTTTAACAACTTTTAATTATTTCAACGATATCTTATAAAATGGATTGTATCTTAAAGCTTTTTCTTTTTCATTTTTCAATATAATTTTATGATCGTATAATCGATAAAATAATAATACATTTGAATTAACTTTGAAAAAGGCCTTTTAGAAAGTCTTATATATTGAAGGAATTGAAGGTTCTTTATTAACGATAGTATACTTTGGCCAAATAAACTTCAATTAAATTTAAGATTTTTTTACCGCTTATTATCTATTTTTCAATTGTTTTGATAATAAATCGTAAAACAATAACAAAATGTATATCGAGAAGTTTATATGGATTTATTGTAAAATCTACATTTTATTTTGCAAAGTTCCTAATAGTTTATATATTATTATTCGTTTTCATTAATTTTATATATTCTATAAAACTTTTAATACAATTAAAAAGAACAATAACTACTTACTAGCGTAATTTAAAAGGTTTAAGATAGTTTAAAAATAGTTTTATTATTATCTTAAAACTAATTAAAGATAGTTAAATCTTTAAAATAATCTATAAATGGTTTAAAAACAATTTTAAATATAATATTTTATTCAATTTATTTTAATATTATTTTAATCAATTCTTGATATATTTTAAACGATTTTAAGTTAACTTATTCCATTTTAAATCATTTTGAACTATTTTGAGTTATCTTTAACTATTTCTAATCATCTCAAACTAGTTTAAATATATTCAAAACGAATCCAATTTTATATAAATTAATATTTTTGATAAAATCATTTAAAATTGTTTAAATCTGTTTAAAATTATTCGAAATCGTTTAAGATCCTTTAAAAGTTTTCAATAACGATTAAAATCGTTTAAGATTATAATTTAAATTATTTTTAATAATCAATACTATTATTAATAATATTATTATCATTATTAATAATAATTATTATACTAATAATACTAATATTAATATAAATAATAATATAAATATTAATTATACTAATATCAATACTATTAATATTATTAATTATTATTTATAGTAATATTAATTCTTTTAATTGTTTCAAATTATAAAAAAACAAATCATTATTTATATTATCCGAATCATTATTCGGATCAATTGTTATATACAATTTTTATTGATTCGATAATGATATATCCCACAATGGAAAATTATCGATTATTAGTTTATTAAATCTTTTCTTTTTATATAATCCATTATATATAGATAATAAATACTTTTAAATATATTTTAATAAAATGCAATTTCGAATTTATTCGAACAATTGTATTAATTTTACAATTGCCAAAATTTTCAATATTGTATTTGATATAAATTAATTTGATACAAATAAAAAAGATAATATTAAATACTAATAATATATATATATTTAAAGAATTCTTTATTTGATAACGATATATTATTTTATTTCATTATTTGATTAAATAAATAAAAGATTATAAACAACTAATATTTTTTGTATATTATAAATAAAGCTATTATTATATTAAAGAATATAATAGCTTTTTGTATTTTCTTTAATAAATTTTTAACCCAATTGAATATAAACGTTTTTATTGTTTTTGTAATATTAAATTTTCAATTTTTATAATTTTGCAATGTTTTTATATATATAGATTTAAATAATAAATAAGTACTAATAACAATATTTAGAAAAGCTAATCGAATTGGTTTCGAATCTTTGTTTTTATTGAAATCAATTATATATTGTTATTTATTATATTATTTTCTATTTTCTATTTTAATATATTTAATAATTGTTCATATTCCTTTTTTTTTATTATTATATCGATTAGTTATAATATGTATAATAGTGGTTGGTTTTTTGTGTTTCGAACAATTCTTCAAAATAAAGCTATTTCCAAAAACGCTATAGTTGGAAATGATACTTTTGGAAATACCATTTTTGAGAATTGATTCTTTTTCGAATATATTTTTATCGAAATTGTTTTTAAGGATTATATTAGATTTGTTTAGTATTGAAATAATAAATAAAGTTCGAGTTCGGGTTCGAGTTTGTATATTTATACTTATATTTATACTTATACTTATATTTATATTTATGCTTATACTTATGCTTATATTTGTATTTATATACAAAAATGTTTTTCTATTGATTTTTTTTTTGCTATTCTTTCTATTGTTTATATTCCCACTAATATTTTTGTTTATATACTTATTTATATTCTTATTTATATTGTTTATATTTGTATTTATCGTTTTATATATATTATTGTTTTGTATTCGCTTTAATTAAAATATATAATATTAAAGATAATATTTATTATACTTTAAATTGTTTTAATAATGAATTATCTTTATTAAACGCTTTTTCGTTATCTTTATTTATACTAAAATCCTTTAATAATATATTTTTCTTTTTTTTATTTGAATTATTTATATCGCTTTGTAATAAATCTATATTACTATTAGATTTTGTAATATTATTTATTAATCTAAGTTTTGGATTATTAATAGCTCGATAGAAATCTTTTATTTGCGGATATTTTATAATAAATTTAATACATCTTTATTTTAATATTTATAAAAATATAATTACAAAACTAATTTGCGGATTATTAATATTAATCGATTAAAACAAATTTAAAAAGTTTGAAAAGTCTTTTATATTAGTATAACAAAGAAAATAACGATAGTAATAACTTAAAATTATATATATTTGAAATCCGATTTTTATATATCTATTTATTTATAATTAATTTCTATTAATAGTATTAATAATTGATATAAAACTAATTCAATAAATTAATTCAACAAATTGATTTAATAGATTAATAATTAATTTTATAAATAAATCCGATAAATTAAATAAATTAGATTATTAATAATAATAATATCAATAAAATCATTATTTAACGATTTATATATACAATATATATATAATAAAAACAATGTATATAAATATTAATTCGAAAAGAAAAAGTAAAAAATCAAATAATTAATATATTTATAATAAAAAAAGAATATTTATATATTAATATTATTAATATTATTAATAGCTTTAATAATAGCTTTATTAATAATAATAACTATATAAGAAAATATTATTAATATAAATAACAAAAGTTAAAAAACAAATATCTAAGCTTTTGATAATAAATTGTTTTATCGCTTACTAAAATTATAAGTATAAATAATAATAATTTAAATAAAACAATTAGAAATCAAATCAATTATTATAGTTTAAAAAGGTAGATATGAAATTGTTTGTAAATTAATATATTATTTATATTATTACTATTAATACTATTATTAATATTATTATATTAACTTTATTAAAAACGTTAATAACGAATTTCCATATTCGGAATATCTTTATATTAATTAAATATATAACCTTATTTTTCGTATATTAAATAGATTTATTCAATTGAAACCTGATATTAAAGTTATAAATATAGAATATAATACATTACATTATAACTAAATTAAACGAATCGAAAACGAATTATATTTTCAAATTGCAATATATTTATTAATTAATTATATTATACGTTTAAATATAATTAAAACTATATATAATTGGGAAAGCTATAATAATTAGGGAAGAGCTATAGCATTTATTATCTTAAAACGATTTAATAGAAATAGTTTAAAGCACTATCAATTAATAATGAAAATAAAAATAATGAAAAATATAGATTTGTAAACTTATATAATATTAAAACTATTACTAATATTTCTTTATTTATTTCATTATTTTCTTTTAAATATATTCGAAAATTAAATTGAGTTTATAATATTATTAATTTATTTAATTCAATTCAATTTATACAATGATTAATTATATTCAATATTTTTTATTTTTTATAAAATATTTTAATAATATATTAAAACTTAAATTTTAATATTAATTTAGATTTATTAATATAGGGTATAAAGCTACTAATAATATTCATATATTATCAAAAGCTTTATTTTCAATTTCTTTTTATACTACATTATATTATTAGTAATATATTATTTTTTTTGTTTTCTTTCTTTAACTCTTTAATAATAATAATTTTTTTTTACTCTTTTTACTCTTTATATATTCTTTTCTATTTTTTTTACTTTTTATATATTTTTTATATACTTTCTCTTATATATTATATACTCTTTTCTTTTTTTTTTATATACTACATACTCTTTTTAAATACTTCTTTTATTCTTTCTACTCTTTTCTTTACTTTTTCATCATTTGTTATCCTTTTATTTCCTCATCATTTATTATCCCTCTACTCCCTTATCATTCGTTATCAATCTATATTAATTTAATATCATTAAACTAAATATAAAGTTCATTTAAATAAAATCTATCTATCAATAAAGCTGATTTAAACAAAGTTAATTTAATTGTAAATTGATAATAGATATAACTTCATTAATTAATATTAAATATAATTCTTTAAAAAAATATACTATTAAATTATTTACAAAAACATTTTTATTCAATAAAAAGAATATTACAAATATCAACAAATTGTTTAAAATTGTAATAAAATTTGAAATTTTATAAAGTTTATTAAAAATAATTTTATATTTGGGTTTAGTTATTATTGATATAATATCGGAATTCTTTAAATTAAAGGAATTTCGTTTTTATTTTAAAAAGTTATATTAATAAGTAATTTTACTTTATATATCAAATACATCAAAAAACAAAAGATTAATCTTCAAATCCATACAAAATGCTATTATATAAAGTAAAGTTTATAACAATACAAAATATTCCAATATTTATTTGAACAAATTTAATTAAAAGGATATCGATTATTATACTTTTTGTTTATAGAAATTATATTATATAAATTCTATTGTATACAATAGAATATTTTTTAATAAATAGATAATAATTATGAAAAAAGAAGTTTATTTATAGATATGTATAATAAAAGTTATAATGAATATTAATTGTACTATTATATCGATTAAAAAACATTATAATGTAAACAATAATACAAATATTGAAAAAGTATTATTTTTTAAATTAAAGATTAATATATTCAATAACGTATTTAAAGTTGAAATGAACAATTTATATTCTATATTACAAAAAGTATTAAAATTTAATCAAAATACTTTGCTAAATTCATTAAAGATAATAATATCTATTAAATCTACAAAAAATATTATTTAATTTGCAAAGAATATTGTAAGATATTTTGATTAAGCTTCAAAACCTAATATTCCTTAAACATTAGAAAATATCGATATATAACCGAAAGTATTAAATATATTTAAATCTATAAATAAGTTTGTTCGTTTAAAAGCTACTAGGAATCCAAACAACTTTTTCAATTTTATAATATAATTCGAACAATACTATTTAACCATTCAAATTATTCTTCAACATTTCAATGATAAATTAATATTAGAAAAGTTTGTATTTAATATTATTAAAAATGTTAATAGAAAGATAAAAAATATAAATGCGAAAAATGCTTTACGCAACTAAAAAATAGAAATTTTAACAAATAAAAAAAACTTTTTTAATTTTACTATTCTATCTTCAAAAGCTATTAACAATATAACTAAATTAAAAGCTTTATTTAACAATCATAAATATTAATTTATGGATTATATTATAGATTATACTTTTTTCGATTTTAATCCAGAATATCTTTGCTTCCCAACTAATAAACCTATATTTAGGTTTGAAGATTGATAAGTTACTAGAATCCGATAAATTATATATATATTATATAACCTTTTAATTAAAATATATTTATTAGCGAATGCAATTAGTTTAAAGAAAATTCTGGAAATAATGAGATTCTAAATTTGAATTAGTTGTTATTTGTATTAGCTTTATATTAATAAAATATTAATATAATTATAAATACAAAATGAACAAAATCAAAAGTTTACAAAATATAATTATTTAATTCAACAATACTACAATACATTTAAATAACAATATAAAAGCTAAGAATCAACAAAAGAAAAAGATAATAAAGATTCATTTTTGAATCCCAATAAAAATTGAATTAATATATTTGAGAAACTAAACAATTCGTTTTTAAAAATGCCAAAAATGTTAATCATATTGTTTAAATTAATTGAACAATGAATATTAAAGATTAATTTTATTATAAAGGATTTTATTGTTTTTATATACTATAGCGATAAATGTTAATCTATCAATGAATATTATAAAAAAATACAAAAAAAATTAATTCGATTATATAAAATTTTCAACAAAATTAAAAGAAACATCTATATAATAATTATTATATTAATCATTATATTATATATGCATTACAATCCTTCGATTTTAAAAAGTTATTAAATAAATAAGCAATTCTATACAACGATTTAAACTAATACAATATTGAATATAAACGATCCAAAATAGGCTTATAACTTTAAAAGATTGTTCAAGTTTGTAATCATTAATAAAGTTTATATTCTAAAAAATGTCGATATTATATCGCATAAAACTATTATATAATTAAAACCACGATTTATATTAATAACAATAACTATTATTCTTTTTAATTGTATTAAGAATTTTGCAAAGTATATAAAATTGATAAAAACGAACGATAATATATAAATCGCTAAAAACTTTGCAAGATAAAGTATAAACTTTATAATAAATTTGTATAAACTTCTCGATATATATCTTGTTATTGTTTTATAATTCATTACTAAAGCAATTGAAAAATAAATAATAAATAACAAAAAAGATTTAAATTTGATTAAAGTTTATTTGGCCAAAATATAGTTTAAAATAATGATTAGATGTATATATATAATATTTAATCTTTAATTTCCCTAGTAAAGAATTATTATATATGTTATTAATTATTATACATATTGTATTATATACATTTTCAACAAAAAGAAAAGTACTTTATTGTGTAACTATTATAATCGTTTAAGATACTAGTAATTTAAAATTAAATTATATGTTATAAATACTTTATTGCGTAACTATAATTATTTAAGATAACTCAAGATTGAGTTATATATTAGAGATAGTTTTTAGATTATTTAGAGAATAGATCAATACTATCTCAAATTGATTTTCTTTTTAATCAAAATGTTTTGTATTATTTTGAGAGTTTTTAACATATCTTAACCCATCTTGACCCATCTTGAGATATCTCAGCTTATTTTGATCGTAATCAAGCTAATTCAATCCACTTTTAATCGATCTTAAGCTTATATCAAAACGATATCATTACTATTTTGTTGCAATAACTCTTTAATTATTTTAAAAGTTTTAAATAATTCAAAAATCAAGATTATCTTAAGATTATTTCAAAACCATTTAAAATCACTTCAAATATTTTTAAATAACTTCAAATTATCTCATTACCATTTTAAACTAATATCAATTATTAAATACTAATATATTATTAGTATTATTAGAATCTCGAATATTATTAATAATTATATATAATTTAATTGATACGCTTTTACATAAATAAAATATTTTGTATTATACTTTTTATTCTATACCTATTTTTGTAGCTACAACTATAATTGCAACAATTTTGTTTTATTTTTTACAAATTTGTAATTATTATTTTTATAATCATTACTTTCGTAATTATTATTCCTATAACCATATTCCTTATTATCGTTATCCTTATCGTTGTTATTATCTTCGTCGTTCTTATTGTTATCGTT
The DNA here is from genome assembly GCA_002162555.1 of Monilinia aucupariae. Lineage (NCBI taxonomy): Eukaryota > Fungi > Ascomycota > Leotiomycetes > Helotiales > Sclerotiniaceae > Monilinia > Monilinia aucupariae. The sequence continues at coordinate 547,875 of NGKF01000025.1, read as the reverse complement.
ATTCTCATTATCATTATTATTCTATAAACCATTTATAGAAACCTTAATAATATACTCTCGATTATAATAAAATATAAGCAAATCATATATTAATAATTTATAATCCATTTTTATAATAAATAATGTAAAATAAGGATCAAGTATATTTGTATTATTGATAATATTCATAATAATAAATATATATTATTTTTGATTGAATTTTATCATTGCAAATTGATATAATTAATATAATATATCTTTTCGAATATAACAAAAATCGTTGATATTGTATATTACTCTTTTTCTATTCAAAATAAAAAAGATTTATTAATACTATTATATTCTATTTTATTAATTAAATTGAATAATGTTTTTTATATTATAGTTTGAATAATTAATAATATATAATTAAATTCAATACTTTTATTTATCTTTATTGAAGCTTTGAATAAGCTTAATTCGAAATGAATAATTAAACAATAATATAAACAATCTTAATAATTTTAATGAAAATTGAAAACTATATTTAATTATATTCTATACCAAATCATTATATTTTTTCAAATTTACAAATATATTTTTATAATATTCATCGTTAATAATTGCTAATCCTTTATTATCTTTAATATTTTGAAGTTTATAATTTCTTTTTGTAAATAATATAAAACTATAAATAAGCTTAAAATAATAATTTTTAATCAATTTTATTGGTTTTGCAAATTCAAAAAAATTATATGTTTATACTTTTGCAAAACCAAAATATAAAGATTATAATACAACGTTTTTAGCAAAAAAATATGCTATAAGATTTGGAAATGATATTATATCAATCCAAACTTTCTATTTCCTAAAATTCAAATTAGCTATTATATAATAATAAATAGATATTGGATATTGGATATTTATAGCTTTATTCGCTATTAAATATATTGCAATTTATAATATATTTATATTTTAATATATTATTTAATAAATGCAAATCCATATATATATATTTGATAAATTTAATACCTTTTTTTATTTGTTTAATACCTTTGCTTTTTGTTACTCTAGTATAATATTTTAAGTAATTATTTCTATATCATTCTTTATTAATAATTCCTTTGAAATATTATTATAATTTGCTTGATTATGGATTTCTTAATTAACTATATTATTTATACTTAAAAAATCTAATTGTATATCTTTATTATTGTTAATATTTTAATTATTTACTGCTTAATCATTTATTAACAATATTATATTTATCAACGTTTTATATATAGTTTACGATATATATAATATCATTTTCCCTTTTTTTTTTGAAACAAATTTATTTAAACAATTATAAAGTTTTAAAAGTATTTAAACTATATATTAAAAGTATTTTATTAATATTTTTATAAATATAGATTTTTAAATATTTGCAGATAATGTTTATATAAAACTTGCTTTATATTAAATTAAACAATCGCAATATTGCAATATTAAAAATATCAAAATTAATGCTTTATCAACTTCAAATAATAATTACGAAAATAAATGCAATAGATTTTGAATCTATAATTAATCTAATAAGAAAACAAATATTTATAAATATTTAATAAATATTATTTTTTTAAGTTTTATTAGTATATTGTTATATAACAATCTTATTAATATTTGGCTAATTCTATACTATTTCGAATATAATATGTTATAATTATATCCCAATATCAAATTCAAATATAATACAAATCTCGATATAATAAAGGTTTTTTTTTATATACCAAATTCTTGAAAATACTTTTTGTATTTATTATTCGTTTGTATATTAAACCCTATTCAATAAATATATATAATATTATAATAATAACAATTATTTATTACAATATCGTAATCCAAATCAATTTTTTTTTCTTTAATAACAAAACAAGTTTAACAATCTCAATTAAAATTGTATTTTATAAATCCAAAGTTATTCATTATTTATAATATATTTATTATCAAAACGATAAAATATACTTTAATATTTGTATTATATTCTTTAATCTTCATTATTATACTTTAATTCAAAGCTTTTATATTAAACTTTAGATTATTAATAATATCTTTTATATTAACATTATAAAAACTTAAAATCTAAATAAATAAATTGTTAAATGTTTTTTTATCTTTATAATCAAAATATATTAATATAATATAAAACGTTTTCAAAACGTAATATATATTTCTATATATTTCGAAATCGTTTATAAATAAAATAAATGGAAATGATAATATTTGCTTTTCATTAATATTTATGGATTATTCAATATTTTTTCAATTGTAATATTCTATTTCAATATCTTTTCAAATTGAAACTATAAATTGTATAGATTTTGTTGTTTTTGTTTGTAAATTAATTATTTGCTTTATAAAATATTGCTTATTTGGATTAACTAAATCATTTTCTTTTTTTATATCGGGATTATAATCTTATTGTATATTAATATCTACCCGGTATCGAATTATACTTAAATCGATTTCTAATATCTCATTTATAAATAAAAACTTTCTATATAATATTTGTATATTTTCAATCTTTATATCCAAATCTTTAATTGTTATTACTAATTATATAATTAATAAAATATCGTTTATAGTAACTTTTTGTAAAGTTGAACTTTTGTATTCTTAATCAATAAAAATTACTTGTTTTTTAATCCAGTTTAATACTAATTGATAAAATTTAACAATATCCTTTAATAATATAATATTCTTTTTTATATTTTGCGCGAAATCTTTAAAGATAAATATAATAGATAAGCCCTAAACTTTAAACTCCTAGAATTTCTTTGGGTTATTAATATAATATATTATACCAAAATATATTTTGTTTTTTAATTTTGAAACGTTCAATATTTTAATAATTAAATCGATTGGATTATATTAATAATACTAAGTTTTCTATATAATGCAAATGCAATCCACTTTTTTTTTATTAGCTTTTTCGCTATTAAATAAAATTATTTATTTTTCGAACATTATAATAATAGGTTTTTTTATTAATTATAATATTGAAAGTTTTTTTTGTATTATTTGTTTAAAAATATTTAATTATAAAAACAATTTGAAATCGATATTTTCATTATTATTGTTATTAATTTATTGAATTATTCGTTGATTTATTATTCAAACTTTTTGCAATTGTTTATAATTTTTTTTGAATATTAAAGTATATTTGCATTATAATCTAAAAGCTAAATGAAAAAGAAATAATATATTTTTATTACCAGGATTATATATAGATTTAATATCTATTTCTGTTTTGATAGATAATATAGAATTAAATAAAATAGAATTAAATAAAGCTTTATTTGGCTTTAATAATATTAAATTGATTGTTATATACAAATTATAAACTTTATTTTTGGATTCAAATTTGAATTTGGATTTGTTGTTTTCGTTATTGTTCATTGATAAATTGAAATTATATATTTCGCTAAATATCATTATTATATTATTTATTATATTCATTATATTTTATAATTGCAATAATATATTAGTATATTTCGTTATATTAATAGAAATATATTAATAAAGTTAATTTGATTATAAAGTTTATAATATTTATTGATTTCTAAATCTTTATTATTCGATAACTTTTGTCTGAATAAACCTGATTCAATATCTAATTGTATAAATATATTATCATTATTATTTTCTATATTATAATGAGTATCGAATAATAATAGTATTGGAAAGAATATTGAAATAAATAGTAAAATAGAAGTAAAGATTAAGGATTTTAATGATAAAGATAAAGAAAAACGATTAGTAATAATAATAGTAATAATAATAATGATAAATTTAATAATAGATATTTATTAAACAAATAAACGATTTGTAACTTTGCATTGTAGTATACTATTGATTAATATAATGATATTATTATAGCAATTATTAGATATATATCGTTTCGAAGGTATTAAAATATTAATATGCAAAATGTTAATAATATTTATACTAATTATAAAAGGGAAAAACAATTACTAATATAATTTACGATTTAATTAATAAATAACAATAAGTATTAATAGTAATACTAATTGTTATTTATATAGAATTGATTTAAAACCATAGTATTATTGTATATTACTATTAATACTATATACGAAAAAAAGTAATAATAAAAGAAAATCAATCAAAAGAATATAATATAATAGTAATATATTACTACGAATATTACTAGTAAATAAATACAAAAGAAAAGTATTTTTCCGAGTGAATATAAATATTTTTACAATAATGGTAATAATGATAAAATAAGAATGTAATAAACAAATGAAAAAATGAAAGATATTTTTTGTAATAATAATAATATAAATATATAACAAAAAAAAAACATTTTTTATAATAATAATAATATAAGAATATAACNAAAAAAAAAAAGATATTTCTTATAATAATGATAGTATAGGTATATAACAAATAAAAAAAAAAGATATTTTTTGTAATAATAACAAAATAATAAATTAAAAACATAATTGAATCTATATAATTATTTATTTTCTTTCTTTTTATCGCTATCCCTTTTCTTTTTATCGCCATCCCTTTCCTTTTTATCATTTGATTCAGCTTTTTTCAAATTATTTAATGCTTTTATATCAACAATCTCTTCTATATTATAACTATTCCCATTTATTACTATATTTTCTTTATATAATATTTGAAAGATTGCAAAAATAAATTTCAATAATATTAATGGTACAAAATTAAGGTTTTTCAATCAATTATTTGGGCTTTTAATCAATTGTTCTTTATAAACATATTATATTACAATTTTATATTATATTGTTAAAAACTTATTATCTTTATAATTGATATTTTATCGAATATTGATTAATATCTTTATTATTGCTTCAAACAAAGTTTTCATCAAATTGGTTTGGATCTATTGATTCTGAAAGGAATTAGTAATAGAAAACTCGAAGTTTTCGATATTAAAAGTTTAATCTATATAACGAATACAATTCAATATTTACTTTTTGTTACTTTTATTAAAGAATATATTAAATATTATTGAATAATAATAATATATTTGTAAATTGTATTCAATTAAATCAATATAAAAACCTTCAATAAAATATTTAATATTTTAAAGATTACAAAAATTAATCACTAATTTATTTCTTTTGTTTATAATTAATTTCGATATATAATATATTATAATAATGCTAATTGCTTATAATATAATGTTTAAAAACAATTGAATAGCTAATAATAAATATCAAATAATAATTTTCTTATTATAAATAATAATTAATTCGATTATCATTTTTAATAATACTTTCAATTTTGGAGAGCTATAATAAATTATTGCTAATTGCTTTAAAATATTCGTTTTGTTTAAAAGATTAAAAGAACTAATGTTTGTTGTTATAATGGTTTGAAAATGTTTGATCAAAATATGAAAAAAGTGTATTAAGCTTTTTCATATAAATATATTATTGGATTTGAATAGATATTTAATATAATAAAATCTTATTTATATAAAAAATAAAATTAAACGTTTATTATATTTTCGATTCTATATAATATTGTTTATTGGTAATATTATTACCAAATTTCGATTAAATATAATAATGAAATCGTTGTATTGTAAACTTTTTTGTTTATCGAAAATGTATATAATATATTATATATAATAATCAGCGATATATATAGTAATCTTTTGTTAAAGAAATTAAGAATTGGAAGATATATATATTCGTTTAATTATAACTTCAAATTATATTTTGGCTAAATAAGCTTTAACTAAGTTTAAATTTTTTTTATTGTTTATAATCTATTTTTCAATTGCTTTAATAATAAATTGTAAAATAATAGCAAAATATATATTGGGAAGTTTATAAGGATTTATTATAAAATCTACATTTTATTTTACAAAGTTTTTATTTGTTCATATATTATCGTTTATTTTCATCAATTTTATATAATTAACAAAATCCTTAATACAATTAAAAAGAATAATAGTTATTGCTATTAATATAAACTATGGTTTTAACTATATAATAGTTTTATATAATATAATATTTATATTTTTGAAAACGTAACCTTTATTAATAATAATGAATTTAAACAATTCTTTAAAATTATAAGTTTAATCCAGATTGTTTTTTGCTATTATTACATCAATTTGTATTGCAATATAAAATTGTTTGTTTATTTTGTATAATTTTAAAGCCAAAAGATTATAATATATATACAATATAATAATTGATATGATAATTATTATACAAAAGTTTCTTTTTGTATTATTAAAAATCTTATATATACAAATCAATTTTTCTTGGATTTTTCGATAATATTCATTTATAGATTAACATTTATCGCTATAGTATAGTAGTAGTAATTCATAATCGATTTGATTTATCTATAGCTATAACTATATTGACCATGCGATTTGTTTATGATATATACAATAATAGATGTTTTGTAAGGAAAAAGTAAAAAAAGCTTTTACAAAACAACCTTTCATCCCCCAGAAAATTTTTGAGATATTTATAGCTATTATTTGTTCTATTAAATATTGATAACTTATAATATCAACAAATTAAAAATATTTTATTTTGTTTTGTTAATTAAAGTTAATATATCGAATTGTATAATTATTACAAATCAAAAGGTATACTTTCTTTTTCCGGTTTGGATTTGAAAGTAAATCTTTTCTATTTTATATTTTTTTTGTATTTTATACGTTTTTTATAAAAGTTCTTTTATAAAAACGCATTTATTCATTGTTTTGCTATTCATTTTTTCGTTTTTTATTTATATTTTTTTGTAAATGGCTTTATTTTTGTTAAATAATTTTTCGTTTAATATTTTCTTTTTTTTCCTTTAAAAGTTATATAATTAGAGATCTATTTTATTTTTGAATCAATAAATCCTTTTTTTTTTTTTTTTTTCAAATTAGTTATCAAATCTTATTACAATTTTATTACGATGCTTTCCAAAAAAAATAGAGTTTGCGATAAGTTTTCGGTATATTTTTGAGGTTTCTTCGAAACTTTATTTCGAGAATATTGTATTAAATATTTATATAATCTTGTTGTGAAACCAAATCTAATTTATATTCGTTAATATAGAAAATGTGAATATTGTTATAAAGGTAAAGCTTTTTGTTATAATATAAATATACTTTTTTTGTACTTTTGTTAAAGCCGATATTAATATATATATTTATAAATCTTTGTTGAATATATAAAAATTGTATAAAATATTTTATTTGTTATTAATGTTTATATTATAAACGAAATAAAAGATGTTGTTATTTTTGCGTATTATAATAAATGAAATTTAAAGCTTTTTATTGTAAAGTTTGAAGTTAAACGTTATAAAAAAATGCTTTAAACAATTGATAAAAAGATTGCTTTTTCGATATTTGTTTTGAAGTAGTATTGTACTTTTTTTGTAGTTATAATGAATATAATTATTGTAATCGCTAAGGTATAATATAAGAAAAGTATTATTGATGTTAAAGTTATTTGGGTTTAATAAACGAAGGCTTTCGAGTTGATTGCTTTTAGTTTTATTACTTTTTTGGATTTGTATAAAGCTTAAATATATTGCTGAATTTTTTGTAGTAAGCTTTTTGATGTATATAGTATAACTTTGTTGATAAAATTGATAATAATGTTAAGGATGCAAAAGTTATTGTAAACTTTTTCGATAATATATAAAGAGTTGATTTATTGGGTTAAATAGGTTTTTGAGTGATTTGTAAAGTATACGATAATTTTTTATTAAATAATTTAATAGTATTTTAGATATGATTAATCGATACTTTTAAAAATAATTTATATTGTAATAAAAAGCTAGTTTTCATTAGCTATATTGTTATTGTTTTAAATACCAAATTATTCCAAATTAAATGCTTAACAAAAGTGATGTGTATATTACATTGCAAATCTATATGTTGTATTTCAAAGGTTACTAAGCATTTAAATAATATATGTTTTATCGTTTGTTTTCTTTATTTATATCAATTGCATTTTAGAGTAATATCGGGAACTTTATAGTTATATAAAAAACTTTTTAAACCAATCTTTTTTATTCTAATTATCAATATTATTGATAAGATCTTTTTTGGCATTTTGTTGTATATTGTTACTTTAACTTTTTGAATTTTATGGTTGCGATAAATTGGTATTCTTTATTCAATATATTTGTTCTGTACATTTTGCCATTCCTTTAACCAATCGTTTTAGGTTTTTTATATAATCAAATCTATCGCGAATAATACAAAAAGTATTTATTTGTTGATTATTAAATTATTATTTTGATAAAATAAAACCTTTTTAATTTCTATACTTTTTATCGCTTATTTGTATTTAAGTATTTTAGGAGTAAAAAAGTTTATTGTTTTTCTTTTATATTTTTGGGCTATTTTTTTAACTTTATTGTATACGTTTCGGATTAGATTTATTATTTTTATTGTTTAGATTCTATATCTCGTTTTTGTTTGAAGTTTATTGAAATAAAGCTTTAAAAAAATGTATATTATTTTTATATAAAAGATTAATATAAAAATGATTTTAAAACTTTTGCAAACTAATTAAAAAAAAGCATTTTGTTGTTTTTGAAACTTTGAAATAATGTTTTTCTTTATTTCCTTTATTTTATTTAATATGTATTATACAATTAAAATATAAATAATAACCGGCATTACTATTGCTTTGTAGATTTGTTATACATTATATAGGGTTATTCTTTATATAAAGGATATTGTATACGTTAAAGCCAAAGTTTAAATCATCAATTTGTATTCGATTTTTTTTATATATTTTTGTTATTTTAATTGTTTATCGATTTGAAGATTTAATATTTTGATATTTATGTATAGGTTGATTATAATGAAATCAAAAACAATCGAAACGATAAAATTATATTATTTAAAGTTTTTAATAAAATATAAAAGTTAATATTTCTTCAAAACGAATTTGGCTTTATAATATTTTGTTTAATTCTAGCATTTGTTATATATATATTGTAGGATTTGGTAAATGTTTGTAATAATAACGCTTTATATCAAAATATTAATATTATTTACAAATTCTATTGCGTTACCCTTTTAGTGTATTATAAAGTAGATTTCGATTAATTCGTTATTGTAAAATAAAAAAAGAATAGGGTTTAATAACAATTTTTGTAGAATATTATTGTATATCGAATATTAAAGGTTTATATAATTATCTATTTGTATATTACTATATTTATTAATAAAGAAATTGATTATTATATTAATTAAATATTCAAGTATTCGTTTTTGGTATAGAATATATAATAGTTGTGGGTAGAAAGCGTTATCGAATGCTTTTGTTATATCGAGATTTAAAAGATTAGTTATTTGATTTAAGAAAAACTTTTAAAATGTATATATTTGTTTAATAAATAGTTTTAGTATTACAATAATATTTTATATAAGTTTCGTTTTTATTTGATAAATAAAAAGGAGTTTATTAGTTTTTGTTATATATAAGATTTTGTTAATAATTAGTTTCTTTAATAGTTTGTTAAAAGTATTAAAGAGGATTATTGAACAATAAGATTTTATTAGCAATTTGTTTTTGTTTAGTTTTGGGATTATAATAGTATATACTTATTTAAAGTATTTGGGAAAATAGTTTAATTTAATATATTCGTTGAATAAATGTATAAAATAAAGATTAAAAATCTTAAATGATTTTTTGATAACAAAGTTAATGAGTTTGGATGGGCTAGATACTTTATAGTTCGGAAGTTTAATAATTGTAAAATATATATTATTTTTATTAATATTTTATTCTTTATTCAATGATTATAAATATTTCTTTCTTTTTATATTGTAATCAACAATATTTGTTAAATCAATATATAGCGAGGATGTAAAGAAATGATCTATAAATATCGAAGCCTTTTCTAATTTTGTTGTAATCCAAATATCGTTTATTTTAAAGTTTAGGAATTGTAATGTTTGTTTAAGAAAATGGCTTTTGTTTTTAATTTATTTTTTTGCATTTTAGATTTTTTTTGTATATATATTGCTTTTTTTAATTGTTTTCGAAAATGGATTATTATTTTTTTGTTTATTATTCTTTTTTTCATTTTATATATTTTGTTGTATTTTATATAAATCGTTGGGAAGTTGGTGATTGATAGTTTATATTTTAATGATCGTGTTTTTTTGATAAAAGCAAAGTATTAGGATATTTAATATAATTTATTGTAAATCATTATTTTGGATTTAGAGATTATATTATCGATTAATTTGGTTATACAATAAAGAATATTATTTAGAAAAAGATTTATATTCTATTTGCTATCGAATATAAATATTTTGTTTAGAGTATTATAGCAAAAAGCATTATAAAAGTTTTTGTTTATTATTTCTTTCCATTACTATTTATATAAAACTTTGAATATTTTAAAAATTAAATTAAGTTTTGTTTAAACTAAAAGATGATCTAAATCGAAATCAAAATCTTTTTAAACCTTATAGTTTATTAATAAATATTTTAAATTGTATAATATCTATATAAAGTTGATAATAGAAAAGAAAATCTTTTTATTTTATATTCTGAATGTTTTTGGTATAATTAAAATAATGTTAATCTGTTGTATTATATTGATTAGAGTGGTAAAGTATTTTTTCAATATTTATTTTGCAATTCTTTTTTATAACGGATAATATAAATTGAAATCTTTTAATATAATATGTTAAACGTTATAATTATCTAGTTTGGTTTCTATAATCGATAGGGTGAATGGTTTAATAGCTTTACAACGTAAGTTTAAAATCGGATTATAGATATTAGTAATTTAAATAGGTATCTTTTAATTTAAATCGCTTATTCGAATAATAAAAGTGTATAGATCCGGTATAAATGTAATAAAAATCCATTTTTTAATATCAAATCTTTTATTAACAAATATAACTACTTTTATACTTTTTTGTTATTTATATATAAAATGCCAATTTTTACTATTATTATAAATACTTTGATTGAATTTATTTGTTTACAATTTTTGAATTATTATAATTTAATATTGTATTATTTCTAGATTATTAAAAAAGGTTATTATAATTATCTTTTGTTTATTAACGTTATATTGTAATATTTTGAATTCTTTGTTATAATTTATTAATCTTATATATTATTGTAATATTTCTTTGTAGTATATGTAATAACGTTGCCATTGTTTGGAAAACAAGCGTTAACTTTTGAATATTGGAAGTGAATGTTTAAGTATTAAGAATATTAATAATCGCTTTTAATTAAAAAGATTAAATATTAAATACTATAATTAATTTTATTTAATATAAAGTTAAACGAAAAAGCGTTTTTTTTATTGTTTTCTTTTTTTTGTTTAAAGCGTTTTATAAAGCGAAAAAAGTGAAATTAAACAAAAATAAATTTGCGAAAAGTAATTGTTTATTTTCTTCTATTGCAAATTTATTTAATATATATAATATTATTTTTTTATTTAAACAAATTTATTATTTAGTTTTCGGCAATTAAATTTATTCTATATATAATAATTGTTTTTGCAATTCATATATTTCCATTCTTTTTTATATTTAAGGCTTTTCTTTAAATATATATTTATTTAATAAATTTTTGTATAATTGTTATATATTGTTTTTTTTGTATATAATTGAGATTTGTAGTAGTTTAGTTCTTAATAATTGTAGTATTTGTTAAGAATATAAATAGTATTATACAAGCTTGTTTTGTATTATTGGGATTTATAGAATAGATTGTTTATTAATATTATATTGATTACTTTCGAAAAGATTAAGATTAATATTAAAAATAATATTTTTTTCTTTTTTGTATTATATCGAATTAGCTAAAACAAATGATCAATTTTCAAGCTTAGTTTTGTATTATTAGTTTTTAATTGTAAAATGAACTTTTATTGCAAAAAGTTCTTTTTGTTTTTATCAATTATATTTATACAAATATTATATATTATAATTTGATGAATTAGTTTTTTGGTTTTAGCGTTAAAAAAAAAGTAATAAAGCTATTTTAAATTGTTTATAATTATATTATATCCTTTTCTAGTTTTTGTAATAATTGTAAACTTAATGTTTATTATTTTATATATATTTATTGTTTAAGTTGTAAAGATGATAAAGTTGATTTAAATAATAAATTTTTTATTTATTATTTCTTTTAAGATTCCAATTTTTATTGAATCGATTTAGATTTTATAATTATTGGAGTTATAAACTGATATAGATTTATAAATTAGATTTTGTATATCGATATATTATATAATCGTTGAAGCGTTTTTCAGCGAAACAATTTTTGTTTATAATTTTTATTTCGGGGTTTTTTAAAGTTTTCGCTTTATTCTTTTGAATTAATTTGCTATTTGAGTTTATAGCAATATACTATATTCCTTTTTGAAAAAAGTAATTTAAATATTAAAAAGTTTTTTTATATAATTATGAATCGTTTTTAATAAAGCGTATTAGTTTTTTGTAAAATTATTAATTGTTTTTAAAAATATTAATATCGTTTAAATAATAATTGTATAAAATATTATAATAAAAGGTTTATTAATAAATAAACAAAATTTGTTTAGTTTATTTTTGGATATTGTAGTTTAACGGAAATCTAGATCCAACGCTAATAAAATCGCTATTTCGATTCCGAGTAAACTAACTTCACAAAAGGGATTCGGGGAGTATTCTGATGATAATCTGATGCGAATTGGGTCTTATTTTCAAAAATTTCAATTGCTCACTTTTTCATGTTTTTCGCTATAATATATAAATATAATAAAATCCTTTATAATAGTATTAATCTTTAATATTTATTATTCGGTTAATTCAAATAATATGATTAATATCTTTAGCATTGTTAAAAACAAATTGATGGGTTTTTTGAATACTTGAAATAGATTTTCATTAAAATCCAAAAATGGATTTTCATTATTTCGTTTTTTTTGTTGATTCCTAATCTTCATTATTTTGCTTTAAAGTATTATACTATTGAAATATGCAATTATATCTTGCAAATTCTTAATCTTATTGATTTTGTATTTATAATAATATTAATATTTTATTTATATAAAGTTAATAGAAATAACAATTAACCCAAATCCAAAATCTAATAATTTCCAAAGTTTTACTTAATCCAATTGCATTTGCTAATAGATATACTATTTTGATTAAAAGATTATATAATATATATATAATTTGTTGGATGCTGATAATTTGTTAGTTTTCGAATTTGAATATAAACTTATTTGTTGAAAATCGAAGATATTCTAAATTAAAATCAAAAAAGGTATAATCCACGATATACTTTATAAATTAATAATTAAGATTATTAAATAAAGCTTTTAGTTTGGTCATATTATTGATAATTTCTAAAAAAAAAGTAATAAAGTTAAAGGATTCTTTTTTATTTGTTAAAACTTCAATTTCTTGGTTGCGCAAAGCATTTTTCGTATTTATATCTTTTGCATCTATATCAACATTTCTAATAATACTAGATACAAGCTTTTTTAGTATTAATTTATTGTTGAAGTATTTAAGAATCGTTTAAATAATCAAATATTTCCCGAATTGTATTATAAGATTGAAAAGATTGTTTGTATTTTTAATAGTTTTTAAACAAACGAATTTATTTATAGATTTAAATATATTCAATTCTTTTAGTTATATCTCAACATTTTCTAATACTTAAGGAAAACTAAGATTTGAAGTTTAATTAAAGGATTTTGCAATATTCCTTATAGATTAAACAATATTTTTTATTGATTTAATAAATATTATTATATCTAATAAATTCAGCGATATATTTTAATTATATTTTGAAGCTTTTTGTAAAATAGAATATAAATTATTTATTTTAGCTTTTGAAATATTATCAAATATATTAACTTTTAGCTTTAAAAACAATACTTTTTCAACATTTATATCGTTATTTATATTATAACGTTTTTTGGCGGATATAATAATATAATTAGCATTCGCTATAGTTTTTACTATATATATTCATAATCGAATTTTTTTTTCGATAATCGTTATTTATTTATTCAAAAAGATTTCATTATAGTAGTAGTAATTCATAATCGATTTGATCTATCTATAGCTATAACTACGTTGACCATGCAATTTGCTTATGATATATACAATAATAAATGTTTTGTAAGAAAAAAGTAAAAAAAGCTTCTACAAAACAATCTTTTATCCTTTAGAAGATCTTCGAGATGTTTATAATTATTATCTATTCTATCAAACATTAATAACCTATGATATCGGCAAATTAAAGATATTCTATCCTATTTTGTTAATTAGAATTAATATATCGAATTGCGTAATCATTACGAATCAAAAAATATATTTTTTTTTCAGCTTGGATTTAAAAGTAAATCTCCCCTATTTCGCACCTCTTCTGTAACTTATACGCTTTCTATAGGAGTTTTTTTATAAAAGCATATCTATTCACTATTTTGTTATTCACTCTTTTGTTCCTTATCTACGTTTTTCTATAAATAGCTTCATTTTTATCAAATAATCTTTTGTTTAACATTTTCTTTTTTTTCCTTTTAAAGGCTATATAATTAAAAATCCGCTTTATCTTTGAATCAATAAATCCTTTTTCTTTTCCTTTAAATTAATCATCAAATCTCATTACAATTTCATTACAATACCCCCCAAGAAAAACAAAGTTTACAATAAACTTCCGGTACGCTTTCAAGGTTTCTTCGAAGCTTTATTTCGAGGATATTGTATTAAGTCCCCTACTCCACTTCCCGGCCACCCCCCCATTCCGACTACCTCAAAAAACACGTCAATGTGATTATTATCAATTATTTCAACTTCAATAACTTAATAAGTATTAAATCAATTGATTTCAAATTTTGATAATATCTTCTTTATATTAAGATATTACTTTATATTGAAAATAATTTTGTTATAGTTTTAAAAGCTATTACAAATGGTTTAACTATACAAAAAGCTAGTACAGATTATGGTGTACTATGTAATATACTTCAAAATCGATTAAAAGGCCATCTATCCTATCAAAAAAGTGTTTAAAGTTAGCAAAAACTAACCCCAATCCAAAAGAATCGATTAACAAATTGGATTTTGATTTAAGAAACTTTTGGTGTTAGCTTTACTCATTGTTAAATTTGTGAAATTGGAAAACGCTTTTTTAAATTATAAGGAAAAGATCTTACTTTTAGAAAACAATAAATATATAACTTTTTACAAAGAAATCTTGTTTTTATAACCAAAAAACAATATAAAATCGATTTTGTAAAGGTTAAAAAAACTATAACTAATATTATTAAAAGTTGGTTTCAAAAATTTGAATTATTAGAAATTAAAAGTATTAAACCTTAAAATAGATGGAATATGGATAAAGCCGGTATTATAGAAAAGCAAAAATTCAATGGTTTAGTGGTAGAGAGTTCTAGCCATTGTTTTATTCAAAAAAAACAATCTGGTTTAAAAGTTTGGATGTTTTTTATTGAATATATTTCGGCAATAGAAAAAGCGTTAAATCCTTTTGTTATTTTCAAAGAAAAAAGTGTTCAATAATAATGATTTTCTATTGATCTTACTTTATACAATAGATAAAGCTTTACAATTACTGAAAATGAATGGACAACAGATTCTACAACATTAAAATGGTTTAAAAAAATGTTTATTCCTTTAACAATACCGTTTACCCCGAACAAAGCATATTTTCTTATATTGAACAGCCATGAAAACTACAAAATTATTGAATTTTTATTGGAATGCTTTAATAACAATATCTATTTATTATTTCTACTATTACATATTTTCTACGTTCTCCAATCTTTAGATTTATCAATGTTTTCGCCATTAAAATATGTTTATCGCTTTACCCTTAACAAATTGAACTTATTATCCGATTCTATATTAATAGGAAAACAGAATTTTCTTATATACTATTATAACGCCCGATTGGATGGTTTAACAAATGAAAATATCAAAACTAAATGAAAAGCTTCAGATTTATGGCTCAAAAATATAACTAAACTTTTTATAAGCCAACTTTTGCTCGAAAACAATAATAAAAAAACAATAATATTTTACTCAGTTTTGAAGAATGATTTTAAACTTCAATGGATTATAAAATCGTTGTTTATTTTATGGAAAACGCTTCAAAAAGTAAGTGATATCCGTTTATTCGCTGAATTTATAATTTAGAAGGAAAAAGTCGATTTATTTATTTAACGTTTATTTTTTCGAAAAATTGCAAAAGGATTTAATATCAAAGATTTTAATATTATTGAATCAAAGATTCGAATACAGCAATTGGAACATCAAATAAAACAATTATGGCTTAGAAAAAGATGTATGGTTAGGATTAATCCGAATTCGAAGTTTTTAAGGATTAAAGATATTAGGAGAGCGCAAATCGAAGCTAAAGATCATCAAATTGATATAAAAGAATCTAATAATAGTTTAGGAAGTGATATTACAATTGTAGCTAATTAAATTGAACTTTTGTTAAGTTATTGAAGATTGAAATTCGTAAATATATTTTTTTAAAGTGGCCGGAATGGGGGGGTGGCCGGGAAATGGGGTAGGGGACTTAAATGTTTATACAACTTCGTTATAAAGCCAAACCTAACCTATATTCGTCAATACAGAAAGTATAAATATTGTTATAAAAGTAAAACTTTTTGCTAAAATGTAAATGTATTTTTTTTGTACTTTTATTGAAGCCGATATTAATATGTATATTTGTAAATCCCTACTAAATGTATAGAAATTGTGCAAAGCGTTTTTTTTGTTGCTAATGCTTACATTGCAAGCGAAATAAAAGATATTGCTACTTTTGCATATCATAATGGATAAAATCTAAAGCTTTTCATCGCAAAGTTTGGAATTAAACGTTGTAAAAAAATACCCTAAACAATTAATAAAGAGATTGCTTTCCTAGTATTTGCTTTAAAGCAATATTGTACTCTTTTTGTAACTATAATGAATACAATCGTTACAATTGTTAAGGTACAATGTGAGAAAAGTGTTATCGATGTTGAGGCTACTTAGGTTCGATAAACGGAGGCTTTTGAATCGATTGCTTTTAGTTTTATCACTTTTTTGGATCTGTACAAGGCTTAGATATGTTGCCGGACTATGGATTTCATTATATATAATGGAATTTATATAATATAATTTATATAAACAAAAAGCATAATAATCTATATCCTTCTAATTAATTTTATTTAAATAAATATTAGAATATTTGATATTGTTATAAACTTTATTTTGGATAATAGCATTTTGTATAGATTTTAAAATTGGTTTTTTACTTTTTGGAATATTCGTTATATAAAATAAAATCATTTATTGATATAACTTTTTAAAATAAAGATAGAACTTATTCGATTTAAAGAATTCCAATATTATATCAACAATAATTAAACTTAAATATAAAGTTATCTTTGATAAGCTTTATAAAGCTTTAGGTTTTATTATAATCCTTAATAATTTATTTATATTTATGGTATTCTTTTTATTGAATAGTAATGTTTCTATAAACGATTTGATACATTTTCTTGAAAAAACGTATTTAGTATTAATTAACAAAACTATATTTATTAATCTTTATTTGAATTAATTTTGTTTATATTAGCTTTATATATGAATAGATTCTATTTGAATCAACTTTATAATCAATTTGATAATATTAAACTGATATTATTGAGTTGATAATAATAAGCTGATACTAATCGATAATAAATAGAAAGGGAGTAAAAAATAAAAAGTATATATAAGAAAAATAAAAGGAATAGTAAATAAAGTATATAAGTAATAAAGAAAGTATATAAAAGAATATATAAAAAGTATATAAAAGTATATAAAAGTATATAATATATAAAGAAAGTAAGAAAAGGTTATTATTGTTTAAAAATCGAAAAAAGAAAACAAAAAATATAATGTATTAATAATATAATATAGTATAAAAAGAAAATGAAAGTGAAGTTTTTAAAAATAAAGCTTTTGATAATATATAAATATTATTATTATTAATATTAATAACTTTATACTCCGCATTAACAAATCTAAATTGATATTATAATCCGAGTTTTGATATATTACTAAAGTATCTTATATAAAATAAGCAATATTGAATATAATTAATAATGATATAAATTGAATTGAATTGAATAAACTAATAATATATTTAATTGAATTTTTGAGTATATTTAAAAAGCGATAATAAAATAAATAAATAATTTGAAATATTTATAATAGTTTTAATATTATATAAGTTTATAAACCCATATTTTTTATATTTTTTATCTTTACTATTAATCGATAATGTTTTAAACCATTTTTATTAAATCATTTTAAAGATAATGAATAATATAGCTTTTCCTTAGTTATTATAGTTTTCCCAATTATATATAATTTTAATTACAATCAAATGTATAATATAGCCGGCCAATAAATATATTACAATTTGAAAATGTAATTCGTTTTCGATTTGTTTAACCCAATTACAATATAATATATTACATTTTATATTTGTAACCTCGATATTAGGTTTTAATTAAATAGATTTATTTGGTATACGAAAAATAAAATCGTATATTTGATCAACGCAAAAATATTCCGAATATGGAAATTCGCTATCAATATCTTTAATAGAATTAATATAACAATATTAATAGTAATATTAATAAATATATTAATTTATAAACAATTTTATATCTGCTTTTTTGAATTATAATAATTAACCTGATTTCAAATTGCTTTATTCAAACTACCATTATTTATATTTGTAATCCTAATAAACGACAAAACAACTTGAACTTATCGCTAAAAAGCTTAAATATTTGCTTATAAGCTTTTGTTGTTTAAACTAATAATGTTTTTTTATATAGTTATTATTATTAATAAAGCTATTAATAATATTAATATATAAATATTCTTTATTTATTAATTATTTAATACTTCACTTTCTTTTTTCAAATTAATACTTATTAATATTTATATATATTTTTCCATTGTATATACATTGTATATATAAATCGTTAAATAATGATTCTATTAATATTATTTTGATTAATAATTTAATCAATTCAACTTATCCAATTCCTTTACAAAATTAATCATTAATTTATTAAATCAATTTGTTAAATCAATTTGTTAAATCAATTTATTAAATTAGTTTTATATTAACTATTAATACTATTAGTAGAAGTTAATTACAAATAAATGAATATATAAAAATCGAATTTCAAATATATATAATTTTGGATTATTACTATTATTATTTTCCTTATTATAGTACCAATATAAAAGACTTTTCAAATTTTCCAGATTTGCTTTAATCGATTAATATTAATAATCCGCAAATCAATTTTGCAACAATATCTTTACAAATATTAAAACAAAGATGTATTAAATCTATTACAAAATATCCGCAAATAAAAGATTTTTATTAAGTTATTAATAATTCAAAACCTAGATTAATAAATAATATTACGAAATCTAATAATAATACAAATTTATTGCAAAACAGTATAAATGGTTTAAATAAAAAAAAGAAAAACGTATTATTAAAGAATTTTAATATAAATAAAAAAAGCGAAAGAGTGTTTAATAAAGATAATTCATTATTAAAACGATTTAAGATAAAATAAATATAATCTTTAATATTGTATATTTTGATTAAAGCGAATATAAAACAATAATATATGCGAAGCGATAAACGCAAATATAAACAAAAATGCGAATAGATATACAAACGGAAATATTAGCGAAAATACAAATAATAAAAAGAATAACAAAAAGAAAATCAACAAAAGAATATCTTTATATACAAATATAAGTATAAATACAAATATAAATATATAAACCCGAATTCCAATCTTTAAACCAATACCAACTGAACCTAATCCAATCCTTAAAAACAATTCCGATGAAAGTATATTCGAAAAAAAATTGATTCCCGAAAATGATATTCCCGGAAATAGCATTTCCGAAAGTATCATTCCCGATTATAATGTTTTCGACAACAATTCTATTTTAGAGAATCGTTTAAAACGCAAAAAATCAACCATTATTATACATATTATAACTAATCGATATAATAACATAAAAAAAGGAATACAAATGATTATTAAATATATTAAAGCAAAAAATGATATAATGAATAAACTAGAACTATATAATAGATAATAATATATAATATATAATTGATTTTAATAAGAACAAAGATTCGAAACTAGTTTGTTTGGTTTTTCCAAATATTGTTATTATTTATTCATTGTTTAAATTTGTATATACAAAAACTTTGTATAATTATAAAAATTGGAAGTTTAACATTATTAAAACTATAAAAACGTTTGTATTTGATTAAATTGAAAATTCTTTAAAAGAAATATAAAAAGCTATTATATTCTTTAATATAATGATAGTTTTGTTTGTAATATACAAAGAATATTAATTATCTGTAATCTTTTGTTTATTTAATTAAATAATGAAATAGAATGATATATTATTATTAAACAAAGAATTCTTCAAATATATATATACTAATATTATTAATACTTAGTATTATCTTTTTTATTTATATCAAATTAATTTATATCAAATGCAATATTAAAAATCTTGGCAATTGCAAGATTAATATAATTGTTCGAATAAATTCAAAATCGCATTTTGTTAAAATATATTTAAAAGTATTTATTATTTGTATATAATGAATTATATAAAAAGGAAAGATTCAATAAATTAACAATCGATAATTTTTTATTGCAAAATATATCATTGCCAAATCAACAAAAATTGTGTATAGCAATTGATCCGAATGATAATCTGGATAATATAAATAATAATTTGTTTTTTTTATGATTTGAAATAATTAAAAGAATTAATATTATTATAAATAATAGTTAATAGTATCAATAGTATTAATATTATTATAATTAATATTTATATTATTATTTATATTAATATTATTAGTATAATAATTATTATTAATAATAATATTAATTATTAAAGATAATTTAAATTATAATTTTAAACGATTTTAATTGTTATTGAAAACTTTTAAAGGATTTTGAACGATATTAAACGATTTCGAATGGATTTAAACAATTTCGAAAGATTTCAAAAAATCTTAAGCGATTTCAAATAATCTTATTAAAAGTATTGATTTGTATAGAATTAAATTCGTTTTAAATATATTGAAATTAATTTAAAATGATTGGAATTGGTTAAAGATAGCTTAAAATAACTTAAAATAGTTTAAAATAGCTCAAAATAATTTAAAATCGTTTAAAATATATTAAAAATTGATTAAGATTATATCGAGATAAATTAAATAAAATATTATATTTAAGATCGTTTTTAAACCATTTATAAATCATTTTAAAGATTTAATTATTTTTAATTAGTTTTGAGATAATAATAAAACTATCTCTAAACTATCTCAAACCTTTTAAATTACGCTAGTAAGTAGTTTATAGATTCTCTAAAAATCAATTCGATATTATCTTAAATTGATTTTTTATTTGATCAAAATATCTTATTTTATTTTGAAACATTTCGAAACATTTTAAAATATCCTATTTTATTTCAATTGAAATCAAATTGATTCAATTTATTTTTAAGCGATTTTAAACTTATATAAAAACAATATTATTATTATTTTAGTATAATAACTTTTTAATCATTTTAAAGATTGAAAACGTTTGAAAAACCAAAACTATTTTAAAATTATTCAAAATTATTTTATATACCTTTAAATGATTTCAAACTATCTCATTATTATTTCAAATTAATATTAATTATTAAATATTAATATATTAGTATTATTAAAACTTTGAATATTATAAATAATAATGCTAATAGTAATTATATATAATTTAATCGATATATTTCTATATAAAAAAAATATTTTATATTACGTTTTTAATCTTATATTCATTTTTGTAATTACAATTATAATTGTAACAAATTTGTTCTATCCTTTGCAAACCTGTAATTATCGCTTTTGTAATTATTGTTTTTGTGATTATTGCTTTTGTAATTATTATCTTTGTGATTATTGTTTTTATAATTATTATCTTTATCGTTATTGCTTTTGTAATTATTGCTTTCATAACCATCGCTTTTATCTTTATTGTTATTATTATCATCGTTATCGCTTTTTCTATCATTTTTTTCATTATTTTTATCGCTATCATTATTCTATAAACCATCTACAAAAACTTTAATAAATATACTTTTGATTATAATGAAATATAAATAAATTATATATTAATAATTTATAATTTATTCTTATAATTGGTAATATAAAATAAAAATCGAGTATATTTGTATTATTGATAATATTTACAATAATAAACAAATATCGTTTTTGATTGAATTTTATAATTGCAAATTGATACAATTAATACAATATATTATTTCGAATATAACAAAAATTGTTGATATTATATATTACTCTTTTTTTATTCAAAATAAAAAAGATTTGTTAATATTATTGTATTCTATTTTATTATTTAAATTGAATAATATTTTTTATATTATAATCTAAATGATTATTAGTAATAATATATAATCAAATCCAATTCTTTTATTTATTTTTATTAAAACTTTAAATAAACTTGATCCAAAATAAATGATTAAATAATAATATAAACAATTTGAATAATTTTAATGGAAATTGAAAACTATATTTAATTATATTCTATATTCAATTATTATACTTTTTTAAATTTACAAATATATTTTTATAATGTTTATTATCAACAATTGTTAATCCTTTATTATCTTTAATATTTTAATTATAATTTCTCTTTGTAAATAATTTAAAATTGTAAATAAATTTAAAGTAATAATTTTCAATCAATTTTATTAGTTTAATAAATTCAAGGAAATCATATATTTACACTTTTGCAAAACCAAGATATAACGATTATAATACAATATCTTTAGCGAAAAAGTATATTATAAGATTTGAAAGCGATATTGCAATAATCCAAATTCTTTATTTTTTCAAGTTTAAATTAGCTTTTATATAATAATAAATAAATATTAGATATTAAATATTTATAACTTTATTTGCTTTTAAATATATTGTAATTTATAATATATTTATATTTTAGTATATTGTTTAATAAATGTAAATTTATATAAATATTTAGCAAATTTAATAACTTTTCCTATTTGTTGAATAGCTTTGCTTTTTATTATTTTGATATAATATTTTCAACAATTATTTTTGTATTACTCTTTATTAATAATTCTTTATATTCTAAAACATTATTATTCTTTATTTAATTATTGATTTCTTAATCAATTATATTATTTATATTTGAAAATCTAATTGTATATCTTCGCTATTATCAATGTTTTGATTATTTGTTATTCGAACATTTATTATTAATATTGTATTTATTAATGTTTTATATATAACTTGAAATGTATATAATATCATTTTCTTTTTTTTTGAAATAAGTTTATTTAAATAATTATAAAGCTTTAAAAGTATATAAACTATATATTGAAAATATTTTATTAATGTTTTTATAAATACAAATTTTTAAGTATTTATAAACAATTATTATATAAAATTTGCTTTGTACTACATTAAACAACTATAATATTATAATATTAAAAGTATCAAAACTAACATTTTATTAGCTTTAAATAATAATTACAAGAACAAATGCATTAAACTTTAAATTTATAATTAATCTAATAAAAAAATAAACATTTATAAATATTTAATAAACGTTATTCTTTTAAGTTTTATTAATATATTATTATACAATAATCCCATTAATATTTAATTAATTTTATACTATTTCGAATACAATGTATTATATCTATACTATTTTAATATCAAATTCAAATATAATACAAATCTCGATATAGCAAAAGTTTCTTTTCGCATATCAAATTCTTAAAAATACTTTTTGCATTCATTATTCGCTTATATATTAAACTTTATTCAACAAGTATATATAATATTATAATAATAATAATTATTTATTACAATATTATAATTCAAATCAACTTTTTCTTTTTTGATAATAAAATAAGTTTAATAATCTTAATTAATATTATATTTTATAAATTCAAAGTTATTCGCTATTTATAATATACTAGTATTTATTATCAAAACAATAAAATATACTTTAATATTTATATTATATTCTTTAATCTTTATTATTATATTTTAATTTAAAGCTTTTATACTAAGCTCTAGATTATTAATAATATTTTCTATATTAATATTATAAAAACTTAAAGTTTAAATTTTTAAATTTTTAAATATCTTTTTATTTTTGTAATCAAAGTATATTAATATAATATAAAACATTTTTAAAACGCAATATATATTTCTATATATTTCGAAATTATTTACAAATAAAATAAATAAAAATAATAATGTTTATTTTTCATTAGTATTTGCAGATTGTTTAATATTTTCTTAATTATAATATTTCATTTCGATATTTCTTTAAATTAAAGCTATAAATTATATGGATTTTATTGTTTTTATTTATAAATTAATTATTTGCTTTATAAAATATTGCTTATTCGAATTAATCAAATCATTTTCTTCTTTCATATCAAAATTATAATTCCATTGTATATTAATATCTATTCGATATCGAATTATATTTAAATCGATTTTCAATATCTTATTTATAAATAAAAATTCTTTATATAATACTAGTATTTATATACTTTTAATCTCTACATTCAAATCTTTAATTGCTATCATTGATTATATAATCAATAAAATATCGCTTATAATAACTTTATATAAAATTAAACTTTTATATTCTTAATTAATAAAAATTATTCATTTTTTCATCTAATTTAATATTGATTAATAAAATTTAACAATATTCTTTAATAATATAATATCCTTTTTTATACTTTGTATAAAATCTTCAAAAGTAGATATAGCAAATAAACTCTAAACTTTAGATTTCCAGAATTTCTTTAGATTATCGATATAATATATTATATTAAAATGCATTTTATTCTTTAGTTTTGAAATATTCAATATCTTAATAATCAAATCAATTGAATTATACTAATAATATCAAGTTTTCTATATAATGCAAATACAATTTACTTTTTTTTTATTAGTTTTTTCGTTATTAAATAAAATTGTTTATTTTTCGAATATTATAATAATAAATTTCTTTATTAATTATAATATTAAAAGTTTTCTTTATATTGTTTATTTAAAAATATTCAATTATAAAAGCAATTTGAAATCGATATCTTTGTATTTATTAATTTGTTAAATCATTTAACAATTTATTATTTAAACTTTTTACAATTGTTTATAATTCTTTCTCGATATTAAAGCATATTCGTATTATAACTTAAAAGCTAAATGAAAAAGAGATAATATATTTTTATTATTAGGATTATATACAAATTCAATATTTGTATCGATAAATAGCGCTGGATTAAATGAAATAAAGCTAAATAAAGCTTTATTCGATTTCAATAATATTGAACTAATTATTATATATAGATTATAATTTTTATTCTTGAATTTAGATTCAAATTCGAATTCGGATTTGTTGTTTTCGTTGTTGTTCATTGATAAATCAAAGCTATATATTTCGTTAAATGCTATTGTTATATTGTTTATCGTATTCATTATATTTTATAATCGCAATAATATATTAGTATATTTCGTTGAATTAATAAAAATATATTAATAAAATTAATTTAATTATAAAATTCATGATATTTATCATCGATTTCAAAATCTTCATTATTTAATACTTTTTATTTAAATAAGCCTAATTTAATATCTAATTGTATAAATATATCATTATCTTTTATATTATAATGAATATCGGATAATAATAATATTGGAAAAAATAATAATATTAGAAAAAGTATTGGAATAAAAAGTAAAATAGAAATAAAGGTTAAGGATTTTAAATATAAAAGCAAAAAAGAATAATCAATAATAACAAAAAGTTTAATAATAGATATTCACTAAACAAATAAACGATTTATAACTTGATATTATAATATATTAATCAATATAATGATATTATTGTTTCAATTATTAGATATATATCATTTCGAAATTATAAAGATACTAATATATAAAATATTAGTAATATTAATATTAATTATAAAAGGGAAAAACAATTACTAATACAATTTATAATTTAATTAACGATATTAAAACTAATAATTATTTATATAAAATTGATTTAAAGTTGTAGTATTATTAAATATTATTAAGACTATTATATACAAGAAAAATAATAATAAAGAAAAATAAACTAAAGAAATATAATATAATAATAGTTTAATATCATATATATTACTAATATATAAATATATAAAAAAGTTCCTTTTTTTCAATAAATATAAATATTTTGCAATAATAATAATATAAAAATAAAACAAACAAATGAAAAAGAGATATGTTTAACAATAATAATAATGATATAAAAATATAATAAATAAATAAAAAAAAGATATATTTTGTAATAATAATAATATAAGAATAAAAAAAATAAAAAAAATGATCTATTCAATTATAATAATAAGAATAAAAAGTAAAAAATAAAAAAGTAAAAAAGGAAAAAGTAAAAAGAAAAAGAAAAAGAAAAAGAAAAATAAAAAGAAAAAGAAAAAGAAAAAGAAAAAGAAAAAGAAAAAGAAAAAGAAAAAGAAAAAGAAAAGAAAATAACGTTTTCTTTTAATAAAATCCGTCAAATTCCTTATTTTCATTTTTATTCTTTTCTTTACCTTTTTCTTTATTATTTTCTTTGTTCTTTTCTTTGTTTTTACTTTTACTCTTTTCTTTATTCTTTTTTTTTTCTTTTTCTTTTTCTTTATCGAAATCATTACTACTATTTGAATCATTATTTGATTTAACCTTATTCAAATTATTTAATATCTTTATATCAACGATTTCCTCTATATTATAACTATCTCCGCTTATTATTACATTTTCATTACAAAATATTTGTAGAATCATAAAGACAAGTTTTAATAATTACTAGTATTAATAATACAAAATTCAGATTTTTTAATTGATTATTTAGGCTTTTAATCAATTGCTTTTTATATAAATATTATATTGCAATTTTACATTATATTATTAATAGTTTGTTATCTTTATAATTGATACCCTATCGGATATTAATTAACATTTTAATCATTGCTTTAAATAAAGCTTTTATTAAATGAATCTGGATCTATTGATTCTAAAAAATAATAATAATAAAAAGCTTAAAGTTTTCAATATTGAAAGTTTGATCTATACAATAAATACAATTCAATACTTCAAGTAATTAACAATTCTCGTTTTAATAATTGCGCTTTATTAATAAAAATAAAATATTAAAATATTTAATACAATTTATTGTAGATTATTATTTTAGATTTGAAAATTGTATTATTAATCGATTTGATTATACAATAAAAGATTTCGTTTAAAAAAAGATTTATATTCTATTCGTTATCGAATACAAAAAAATTGTTTAAAACGTTATAATAAAAAACGTTATAAAAATCTTTCTTTATTATCTTTTTCCATTGCTATTTATATAAAGCTTTAAACATTTCAAAAATTAAATTAAATCTTATATGAATCAAAAAATAATTTAAACTAAAATTTAAATCCTTTTAAATTTTGCAATTTGTTAATAAATATTCTAAATTGTATAATATCCATATAAAATTTATAATGAAAAAGAAAATCTTTTTGTTTTATATTTTAAATGCTTTTAATATAATTAAAACAATTTCAACCTATTGCATTATATTGATTAGATTAATAAAATAATCTTTTAATATTAATTTTACAATTCCTTTTTATAACGAATAATATAGATTAAAATCTTTTAATATAATATATTGAATATTTCAATTGTTTAATTCGGTTTTATAATCGATAAAATAGATGATCCGATAATTTTATAATATAAGTTTAAGATCGAGTTATAGATATTAATGATTTGGATTATTATCTTTCAATCTGGTTCGTTTATTCGGGTTATAAAGATATATAGATTCGATATAAATGTAATAAAAATTCAATCTTTAATATCGAGTTTTTGTTAATAAATAGAATTATTTTTATACTTATTTATTGTTTATATAAAAAATGCTAATTTCTATTGTTATTATAAATATTTTGATTAAATCTATTTGTTTATAGCTTTTAAACTATTATAATTTGGTATTACATTATTTTTAAATTATTAAAAAGAATTGCTAGAATTATGTTTTATTGATTAATATTATATTATAATATTGTAAATTCTTTATTATAATTTATTAATGTCGAGTAATATTATAATGTTTCTTTATAGTATTTGTAATAGTATTATTTGCGTTTAAAAAGCAAAAATAAACTTTTGAATATTAGAGATAGTAAACGTTTAAATATTAAAAATGCTAATAATCGTTTTCGATTGAAAAAATTAAATAATAAGAATTATAATTAATTTTATCTAATATATAAATGAATAAAGGAATATTTTCTTTATTGTTTTTCTTTTTTTATTTAAAGTGTTTTATAAAACAAAGAAAATAAAAATAAAAGGAAATAGATTTGTAAAAAGTAATTATTTGTTTTTTTTTGTTACAAATTTGTTGAATATATATAATATCATTTTCTTTATTGAAACAAATTTGTTGTATAGTTTTTAACAATTAAATTTGTTTTATATACAATAATTGTTTTTACAATTGATATATTTCTATTCTTTTCTATATTTGTTTTTTTTCTTTGGATATATATTTATTTGATGGTTTTTTATATAGTTTCTATATATTATCTTTTTTGTATATAATTGAAATTTATAATAGTTTTCAGCAATTGTAATATTTATTAAAGATATAAATAGTATTATATAGATTTGTTTTGTATTATTAAGATTTATAGAATAATTTATTTGTTAATATTGCATTAGCTATTTTCGAAAAGATTAAAGCTAGTATTAAGAATAATATCTTTTTTTCTTTTGTATTATATCAAATTAGTTCAAATAAATAATTTATTTTCAAATTTAGTTTTGTATTATCGATTTTTAATTATAAAACAAATTTTTATTACAATAGATCTTTTTTATTTTTGTTAATTATATTTCTACAAATATTATATATTATAATTTAATAAATTAATTTTTTAACTTTTGTATTAAAAAAAAAGTAATAAAACTATTTCAAATTGTTTATAATTATATTGCATTTTTTTTTAGTTTTTATAATAATTGTAAACTTAGTATTTATTATTCTATATATACTTATAGTTTAAATTATAAAGATAACAAAGTTGATTTAAATAATAAACTTTTTTTTTTTTTTTAAAGTTTCAATTTCTATTAAATCAATTTGGATTTTGTAACTATTAGTATTATAAACTAATATAAATTTATAAATTAAGCTTTATACATTTATATATTGTATTATTATTAAAATGTTTTTCGGCAAAACAATATTTGTTTATAATCTTTGTTTTAAAGTTTTTTGAAACTTTCGCTTTATTCTTTCGAATCGATTTGCTATTTGAGCTTATAATAATATACTATATTTTCTTTTGGAAAAAATAATTTAAATATTGAAAAGTTTTTCTATATAATTACAAATGGTTTTTAACAAAGTATATTAGCTTTTTATAAGATTATCGATTATTTTCAAAGATATTAATATTATTTAAATAATGATTATATAGAATATTGTAATAGAAAGCTTATTGATAAATAAATAAGATTTGTTTAGTTTACTTTTAAATAGTATAACCCAATGGAAATCGAGATTTAGCGTTAGCAAAATCGCTATTTCGATTTTAAGTAAACTAACTTTATAAAAAGGATTTGAGGAGTATTCTAATGATAATTTGATGCGAATTGGGTTTTATTAAAATTTCAATTGCTTACTTTTTTATGTTTTTTAATTATTATTATACAAAAGTTTCTTTTTATTCTATTGAAAATCTTATATATTCAAATCAATTTTTTTTATATCTTTTAATAATACTTATTTATAAATTAACGCTTATCGTTATAATATATAAATAGAATAAAATCTTTTATAATAGAATTGATTTTTAATACTTATTATTTGATCAAGTTAAGCAATACAATCAATATCTTTAACATTATTGAAAACGAATTAATTAATTTCTCGAATATTTGATATAGGTTTTCATTAAAATTCAAAAATAGATTTTCATTATTTCGTTCTTTCGGTGATTCTCAATTTTCATTTTAATGCTTTAAAATAAGCGATTATATCTCGTAAACTTTTGATCTTATTGATTTTATATTTATAATATTATTAGTATTCTATTTATATAAAACTAATATAAATAATAATTAATTCAAATCCAAAATTCAATAATCTTTAAAGTTTTATTTAATCCAATTGTAGTAATAGTAATTCATAATCGATTTGATCTATTTATAGCTATAGTTACGCTGATCATACGATTTGCTTATAATATATACAATAATAGATGTTTTATAAAGAAAAAGTAGAAAAAGCTTTTACAAAACAATCTTCTATTCTTTAGAAAATCTTCGAAATATTTATAATTATTATTCGTTTTGTCAAATATTGATAATTTATAATATCAATAAATTGAAAACATTCTATTTTATTTTATTAATTAGAATTAGTATATCGAATTACATAATCATTACGAATCAAAAAGTATACTTTCTTTTCCCAATTTGAATTTGAAAATAAATCTTTTTTTTTTGTATCTTTTCTATATCCTTTGCATTTTCTATAAAAGTTCTTTTATAAAAGCATATTTATTTATTGTTTTGTTATTTATTTTTCTATTTTTTATTTATATTTTTCTATAAATAACTTTACTTTCGTTAAATAATTTTTCGTTTAATACTTTCTTTTTTTTCTTTCAAAAGCTATATAATTAAAGGTTCACTTTATTTTTAAATCAATAAATCTTTTTTTCATTTCTTCAAATTAATCATCAAATTTTATTACAATTTTATTATAATGCTTTCCAAAAAAAACAAAGTTTGCAATAAATTTCCGATATATTTCCGAGGTTGCTTTGAAACCCTATTTTAAAGATATTGTATTAAATGTTTATACAATTTCGTTATAAAACCAAATTTGATTTGTATTTGTTAATATAGAAAATATAAACGTTATTATAGAAATAAAACTTTTTGTTAGAATATAAATATACTTTTCTTATACTTTTATTAAAATCGATACTAATATATATATTTGTAAATCTTTATTAAATATATAAAAATTATATAAAACGTTTTATTTGTTATTAATATTTATATTACAAACAAAACAAAGAATATTGTTACTTTTGTATATTATAATAAATAAAATTTAAAGCTTTTTATTGCGAAGTTTCAAATTAAACATTATAAAAAGATACTTTAAATAATTGATAAAGAGATTGTTCTTTCGATGTTTATTTCGAAACAATATTATACTTTTTTCGTAATTGTAACAAATATAATCATTACAATTACTAAAGTATAATACAAGAAAAATATTATCAATATTAAAGTTATTTGAGTTCAACAAACAAAAACTTTCGAATCGATTACTTTTAGTTTTATTACTTTTTTGGATTTGTATAAAGTTTAGATATATTATCGGATTTTATACAATAAACTTTTTGATATATATAGTATAACTTTATTAATAAAATTAACAATAATGCTAAAAGTATAAAGATTATTATAAGTTTTTTTGATAATATATAAAAGATTGATTTATTAAATAGAATAGGTTTTTGAATAATTTATAAAATATAGAATAGTTTTTTATTAAATAATTTAATAGTATTTTCGATATTATTAATCGATATTTTTAAAAATAATCTATATTATAATAAAAAGCTAGTTTTTATTAATTATATCACTATTATTTTAAATGCCGAATTGTTTTAAATCAAATATTTAAAAAAAAAGTATATATATTATATTGCAAATTTGTATACTATATTTCGAAGATTGGATATCTAAATAGTATATATTTTGTTATTTGTTTTTTTTATTTATAATGATTATATTTCGAGGTAATATCAAAGATTTTGCAATTATAAAAGAAATTTTTCAAATCAATTTTCTTTGTTTTAATTACCAAAACTATTAATGAAACTTTTTTCAATATTTCGTTATATATTATTATTTTAGCTTTTTTAATTTTATAATTATAATAAATCAATGTTTTTTATTCGATATATTTGTTTTTAATGTTTTGCTATTCTTTCAATTAATTGTTTTGGGTTTTCTATATAATCTTATCAATTACGAATAGTACAAAAAGTATTTGTTTATCGATTATCGAATTATAGTTTTGATAAATTAAAACTTTTTTAATCCTTATACTTTTTATAATCTATTTATATTTAAATATACTAAAAATAAAGAGGTTTATTTTT
>NGKF01000025.1:489600-515486 GCA_002162555.1 Monilinia aucupariae | reverse complement strand
TAAATTATTCCTTTAATTTTGTTATATATATTTCGGATTAAGTTTATTATTTTTATTGTTTAGATTTTACATTTCGTTTTTGTTTGAAGTTTATCAAAATAAAGTTTTAAAAGGATATATATTATCTTTATATAAAGGATTAATATAAGAATAGTTTTAAAACTTTTGTAAATTAATTAAAAAAAAGTATTTTGTTATTTTTGAAACTTTAAAATAATACTTTTCTTTATCTTTTTTATTTTATTCGATATATATTATATAACTAAAACATAAATAATAATGGGTATTATTATTGTTTTGTAAACTTATCGAACATTATATAGATTTATTCTTTATATAAAGAATATTATTTATATTAAAGCAGATATTTAAATTATTAATTTATATTCGATTTTCTTTATATGTTTTTACTATTTTAATTGTTTATTGATTTAAAAATCTAATATTTTAATATTAATGTATAGATTAATTGTAATAGTATTAAAAATAATCAAAATTGTAAAATTATATTATTTGGGGTTTTTAATAAAGTATAAAAACTAATATTTCTTTGAAGCAAATTTGGTTTTATATTGTTTCGTTTAGTTTTGGTATTTGTTGTATATATATTATAGGATTTAACAAATATTTGTAATAGTAATATTCTATATTAAAATATTAATATCGTTTACAAACCCAATTACGTTATCTTTTTGATATATTATAAAATAGATTTCGATCAATTTGTTATTATAAAACAAGAAAAGAATCGAGTTTAATAATGATTTTTATAAAATCCTATTATATATTAATCGTTATAAACTTATATAATTATCTATTTATACATTATTATATTTATCGATAAAAAAACTAATTATTAGATTGATCAAATATTTAAATATACGTTTTTAATGTAGAATAGATAATAATTGCGGATAAAAAGCGTTATCGAATATACTTGCTATATCGAGATTTAAAAGATTAACTATTTGATTTGAAAAAGATTTTCAAAATATATGTATTTGTTTAATAATTAATTTCAATATTATAATAATGTTTTGTATCGATTTCGTTTTTATTTAATAAATAAAAAGAAATCTATTAACTTTTATTATATATAAGATTTTATTAACAATTAATTTTTTCAATAGTTTATTAAAAATATTTAAAAAAGCTATTAAACAATATAATTTCATTAACAATTTGTTTTTGTTTAACTTTGAGATTATAATAATATATATTTATTTAAAGTATTTAAAAAAGTAATTTAGTTTAATATATTCTTTGAATAAATATATAAAATAGAAATCAAAAATTTTAAATAATTTTTTAATTGCGAAATTAGTAAATTTAAATAGGCCGGAGGCTTTATAATTCGATAGTTTCGATATTGCAAAGTATATATTATCCTTATCAATTTTTTATTTCTTATTTAACGATTGCAAATATCTCTTTTTCTCTATATTGTAATTAACGATATTTATCAAATCAATATATAGCAAAAATATAAAGAAATGATTTGCAAATATTAAAGCTTCTTTTTTTCTATTATAATCCAATTATTATTTATTTTAAGATTGAGAAATTATAATGTTTGTTTAAAAAGATAACTTTTGTTTTTTGTTTATCTTTTTGTATTCTAGATTCCTTTTTGTATATATATCGCTTTTATTAATTATTTTTCGAAAATAAATTATTGTTTTTTTGCTTATTAATTTCTTTTTTGCTTTATAAATTCGATTGTATTTTATACAAATCACCGATAAATTGGTAATTAATAATTCTTATTTTAATAATTGCGTTTTTTCAACAAAAGCAAAATATTAAAGTATTTAATACAATTTATTGTAGATTGTTATTTTAGATTTGAAAATTGTATTATTGATCGATTTAATTATACAATAAAAGATTTCGTTTAAAAAAAGATCTATATTCTATTCGTTTCCAAGTATAAATAAATCGTTTAAAGTATTGCAACAAAAAACGTTATAAAAATCTTTTTTTATTATCTTTTTCCATTGCTATTTATATAAAGCTTTGAATGTTTTAAAAATTAAATTGAACTTTGTTTAAATCAAAAAATAATCTAAATCGAAATTTAAATCTTTTATAATTTTGTAATTCGTTAATAAGTATTTTAAACTATATAATATCTATATAAGATCGATAATAAAAAAGAAAATCCTTTTATTCTATATCTTAAATACCTTTAATATAATTAAAATAGTATTAGCTTATTGTATTATATTGAATAAAATAATAAAGTATTTTTTCGATATTTGTTTTGCAATTTTTTTCTATAGTAAATAATATAAATTAAAATCTTTTAAAACAATATATCGAATATTTTAATTGTTTAATTTAGTTTCTATAATTAACAAAATAAATAATCTAATAGTTTTATAATATAAATTTAAAATCGGATTATAAATATTGATGATTTGAATAAATATCTTTTGATTTGAATCGCTTGTTCAAATTATAAAAATATATAGATTCAATATAAATGTAATAAAAGTTTAATCTTTAATATCAAGTTTTTTGTTAATAAATATAATTACTTTTGTATTTTCTTATTGTTTATATATAAAATGCTAGTTTTTATTATTATTATAAATGCTTTAGTTAAATCTATTTGTTTATAATTTTTGAATTGTTATAATTTAATATTACATTACTTTCAAATCGTTAAAAAGAGTTATTATAATTATTTTTTGTTTATTAACGTTATATTATAATATTATAAATTCTTTATTATAATTTATTAATCCCGAATATTATTATAGCGTTTTTTTGTAATATATATAACAATATCGCCATTATTTGAAAAACAAATATAAACTCTTAAATACTAGAAATGAATATTTAAATACTAAAAATACTAATAATTGTTTCCAATTAAAAGAATTAAATATTGAATATTAAAATTAATTTTGTTTAATATAAAATTAAACAAAAAAGCATTCTTTTTATTGTTTTTTTTCTTTTGTTTGAAACATTTTGTAAAACGCAAAAAGTAAAATTGAAAAAAGATAAGTTTGCAAAAAGTAATCGTTTGCTTTCTTTTATTGCGAATTTGTTTAGTATATATAATGTTATTTTCTTTATTTAAACAAATTTATTATTTAATTTTCGATAATTGAATCTATTTTATACATAATAATTGCTTTTGTAATTAATACATTTTTATTTTTTTTATATTCAAAACTTCTTTTTGAATATATATCTATTCGATAATTTTCTATACAATTATTGTATATTGTTTTTTTTATATATAATTGAAATTTATAATAATTTAATTCCTAGTAATTGTAGTATTTGTTAAAAATATAGATAATATTACTATACAAGTTT
The DNA here is from genome assembly GCA_002162555.1 of Monilinia aucupariae. Taxonomy (NCBI): domain Eukaryota; kingdom Fungi; phylum Ascomycota; class Leotiomycetes; order Helotiales; family Sclerotiniaceae; genus Monilinia; species Monilinia aucupariae. The sequence continues at coordinate 512,153 of NGKF01000025.1, read as the reverse complement.
ATTTTGTATCATTAGAATTCATAAAATAAACCGTTTATTAATACCATATTAATCACCTCTAAAAAAATTAAAACCAATACTAAAAATGATATCTTCTTTTCTTTTGTATTACATTGAATTAGCCAAAACAAATAATTGATTTTTAAACCTAGTTTTGTATTATCGATCTTTAATTGTAAAATGAATTTTCGTTGCAAAAAGTCCTTTTCGTTTTTACTAATTATATTTATACGAACACTATATATTATAATTTAATAGATTGGTTTTTTAGCTTTAGTATTAAAAAAAAGATAATAAAACTATTCCGGATTATTTATAATTGTATTATATTCCTCTTTAGTTTTTGTAATAATTATAAATCTAATATTTGTTATTCTATATATATTTATCGCTTAAATTATAAAGATAACAAAATTAATTCGAATAATAAGTTTTTTATTTATTATTTTTTTTAAAGTTTCAATTTCCATTGAATCGATTTGAATCTTATAATTGTTAAAACTATAAACTAATATAGATTTATAAATCAAACTTTATATATTAATATATTGTATAATTATTAAAACATTCCTCAACAAAACAATCTTTGTTTATAATTTTTGTTTTAAGATTTTTTAAAGCTTTCGCTTTATTTCTTCAAATCGATTTGTTATTTAAATCTATAACAATATACTGTATTCTTTTTTGAAAAAAATAGTTTAAATATTAAAAAGTTTTTTTATATAATTATAAATCGTTTTTAATAAAATGTATTAATTCTTTGTAGAATTATTAATTATTTTGAAAAATACTAATATTGTTTAAATAATAATTGTATAAAATATTGTAATGAAAAGTTTATTAATAAATAAGTAAAGTTTGTTTAGTTTGCTTCCGGATATTATAGTTTAATAAAAATCTAGATCCAGTATCAACAAAATCGCTATTTCGATTTCGAGTGAATTAACTTTACAAAGGGGATTCGGAAAGTATTTTGATGATAATCTGATGCGAATTGGGTCTTATTTTCAAAAATTTCAATTGCTTACTTTTTCATGTTTTTTAATCCAATTGTATCGATTAATAAATATATTTTAATAAAAAGATTATATAATATATATATGATTTTTTGAATTCTGATTATTTATTAGTTTTCGAATTTAAATATAGGTTTGTTTATTAAAAAGCAAAAACGTTTTTAATTAAAATCGAAAAAGATATAATCTATTATATAATCTATAGATTAATATTTCGAGTTATCGAATAAAGCTTCGAGTTTAATTATATTATTAATGGCTTTTAAAAATGGAATTGTAAAATTGAAGGAATTTTTCTTATTTGTTAAAACTTTAATTTCTTGGTTACGCAAAGTATTCTCTAAATTGATATTTTTTGTATTTATATTAATATTTTTAATAATTTTAATCTATCATTAAAATGTTTCAAAATAATTAAAATAATTAAAATAATTAAATATTAATTGAATTGCAATATAAAATCGAAAAAGATATTTGAATTCTTAATAGCTCTTAAACAAACGAATTTATTTGTAAATTCAAATATATTATTTTCTTTTGGTTTTGCATTGAAATTTTCTAATGTTTATAAAAAACTGGATACTAAAGTTTAATCAAAAGATTTTGCAATATTATTTGCAAATTGAATAACGTTTTTTGTAGATTTAATAGATATTATTATATTTAGTAAATTTGGCGATATATTTTAAATGAATTTTAATGCTTTTTGTAATATAGAATATAAACTGTTTATTTCAACTTTAAAAACGTTATTAAATATATTGATTTTTGATTTGAAAAATAATACCTTTTTAATGTTTATATTATTATTTATATTATAATGTTTTTTGATTAATATAGTCATATAATTAATATTTGCTATAACTTTTATCATATATATCTATAAACAAATTTCCTTTTTGATAATTGTTATTTGTTTATTGAAAAAGATTTCATTATATACAATAAAATTTAAACATATAAAAAAGTGAGCAATCGAAATTTTTGAAAATAATTCTCAATTCGCATTAGATTATCATCAAAATACTCCCCGAATCCTCTCTATAAAGTTAATTCACCCGGAATCGAAATAGCGTAAACTTTATTTATCTATTAATAAATCTTTTATTGTAATATCTTATATAATCATTATTTAAACGATATTAATATTTTTGAAAATAATCGATAATTTTTCGAAAAGCCAATATGTTTTGTTGAAAACGATTTATAACTATACCAAAAAACTTTTTAATATTTGGATTATTTTCTTTGAAAGAGAATATAGTATATTGTTATAAACCCAAATAACAAATCGATTCAAAAAAATAAAGCGAAAACTTCAAAAAACTTTGAAACAGAAATTATAAACAAAGATTACTTTGTTAAAGAACACTTTAACCAATTATATTATAATTGTAACTAATTTAATTTCTTCATTAATTATACATTCATCGATTTAATTTAATCAACTTTTATATCTATATAATCCTTATCAAATTCTTTACATATTAATCCTCTTTTTTATAATATATTATTAATTTTGAAAATGTTTGAAAGTATTTTGTTGTCATTTTTGTATAATTATAACGTTATATAATTATTACATTTGAAAATTTGAAAATCAAATCGTTTAGTATTGATTATAAAAAAATCGCAAAAATATACGACTTTCTATACCAACTAGTAACTATATCAAGATTATTTATTCGAAATTTCATCCAATCAAAATCAATATTAAGAAAGTTATTAATACCTCAAAATCGTGGTTTTTGGTGTAAAATGGTAGCACAAATGTGAAGTAGAGGACTTATAGCAATTATCAATTATATAATAAATATCATTTTCAATTTTTATATATTGATCGCAAAGAATTTTAAGACAAAATATAATATTTATAAACCAAAAGTATTATTGATTACGCAAAAAGCTATGCTTTTCAATTGATTCCAGAATATTAATATAAATTTTATTAGTAAAGTAGAGATTCTTATTTATTATACAAAGTATATAATCGACTTTACTTTCTTCAATATACTTTTTGCAAAGATAATAATATACCGGGATATAAATTACAGATTGAATTATTATATAAAAATTACTATTATTTCAAAGCGAAAAATATCATTTAACAAATATATTAAATATAAAATTATAAAAAACGATTTATATATTTTTATTAGTTGAATAAAAAGCGAAATATATTAGCTCTCGAAAATGAAGTATATCGTTTTAAACGTTGAGTTTGAAATAGTTATAAAGCGATTTATAGATCTATTTCAATAAACGATATATATTGCAAAGCGATCGGCAAACAATTAAACGCGATTAATGCTTTAATAGAGTAACAAAAATGCATTTGTATATAATTTATATAAATGCTTTAATAAAAATTTAAAAGATAAGAAAAGGATGTCCAATATAATATACAAAACGAAAAAAGAATATTGAAGAAAATTAATTAATAACGCATCAAATAATGCAAATCTATATAAAGTAATAAACTAATATAAAGTAATCTCCCCTTTTAAATCTTCGCTATTTGTAATAAATAGTTAATTAATCAAAAATATAAAGAAGAAAGTATAAAATTTATTAAACAAAGTATTGTATAAGTATAATAATATCAATAATTTGAAAACGAACTGATATTGAAAAACTATACTTTTACTTTACTTTGAAATATTAATATATTCTTTAAAAAAATGAAATAGAATATTATTGAGGTTTTAAATATTTTATCGAAAATCGATGAAGTTATAGTTCGGCTTTTAAAAGTTTACTAGGATAATATCAAAAGATATATCCGCGATTTTTTCGAATATTATTTTAAAAAGAATTATTTCCCTAAAGTATAGCGATTAACCAAAATAATAATATCGTTTGAAATTAATAAGAAAGGTAAAAGCTTTATTCATTTTTAATGTTTAATAGCTTTACTATCCTATATAAACAAAGATTTAAAACAAACTATTACAAAAGGAATAATATAAATATTGTCAATATATAGTATATTGAATCTTTAATATTGCGGGGCTTTGTTTGAAAAATTGATTATAAATTTAATTATAGTATTTATATACAATATAAAATACGCTTTTGTTAGAAAACCAAAAGTTATATTAGTTATAATAAATATACAAAAAGTATTCGATATATTATTAACTCGACGGTTATTAAAAAGAATACAAAATTAAAATTAATTTATACTTTTATTGAAAATAATTTAATCATTTTTACAAAAACGCAAAATAATGGTTAAGCTTAAGAATGTTTATATAAACAAATCGCAAATACAATACAATACTTTTTAAGATTTATTTTTATCTTTAATGCTTTATATGCTTTATTTAATAAAACTTTTAAATCAAGATTAAGCTTTTCGATTTGGGTATATAAACGATATTGCGCTTTACAAAGTAAATAATATATTGAAAAAAACATTACAACAATTACACAAAACGTTTAATAAATAAAAATATAGGAATTAGCTAATAAAATCGCTTTTGCATTAAAAAAGCTAAAGATAATGCATTTTATTTGCAAACATTATATATATGCTTTGGAAACTATTATCTTTTTTACATTAACTATATAATTATAACAAATATATCGGGCAATACAAAACAATTAGCGTTTTGATGATTAAAAGTATAATTCAATTGCAAATTTATATTTAAAAGATATATTATTAAACGAATAGAAAAAGTACAGAAAGTAATATTGTATATTAAACATTTTGCTAATACTTTATACAGCCTTTTTGCAATTTTTTTATAGAAAGCTATAATTATATATATAATATCTTTATTACTTTATAAAGCAAAAGTGTAATATTCGGGATAAATACGATTAAATATAAATGAAAACCATTTACAAAGTACTACAATGAATACTCGAATAGAATCATATATAATAAAAGCTAACAAAATGATTAATTTTGTAACAAAAAGAGTACTACCAATTTGAAAGATTACTATATTCATTATAATTAATCTATAAAACACAAAGTTTCTTTTTTACAAAATAACTTTAAAACATATCCGCATCAATATAGCTTTTCGATTTCGAAGATTTAATGTATATTATTTGTTGATTATACGATTAACCGTATTAAATCATTATATACAAAGTAATACAAAACTGCGATTAACAAATCGGTTATTATTAAAAGCATTATACTCGATCCTAGCTTTTTCGCATTATACTTTTGAGTGTAAAACAAACTTTACAAAAAGAATAAACAAAAAAACGATGGCGATTAGTTTTATTAAATGATAGAATATTTTATCTCTTAATGCGATTACTATCTTTTTCAATGGATTCGAATTGTATAACAATCTTAATAAGTATATAGGTTATAATTATGTAATTTATTAAAAGCAAACGTTTATAATTATTAAAAAAAATGCAATCAATACACATTTGTATATTTTTAATGCAAAAACAATAAATGTATTAAAAAAGCTTCAAAAAGCGTTTATATTATTATTTAATACAGATATACAACAATGATTATATATCGATAATATCTTTATAATATAATGTAAATACGCGAACATTTTGAATATTTTTTAATAAATATTTTTCGAAAGTTATCGATTAATTAATTGATATATAATTAATATATAATGATTCTTTAAGCATTAAAATATAATCAATAATAAAGTAGCGAATAAACTAATAAGCGTAAACGTAAAAAGCGATATAATTAATCCAGGGCTTATTAAACAATTTACGATTAATAATATAGAATTGATAATACAAAGCTTCGTTTATAATGTTATAAACAAATGGTAATATAAAAACGAAATAATACTTTCGAAAGAGTATCGCAAATAGCGATTTTATTATACTTTAAAAAAACTTACAAAATTGAAACTTTTTAGATTAACTTTGTATTAATTATTAATATTACAATCCAAACATAGCGATTTCGAAGTATATTATAAACGCTTTAATTACAAAAACGCAAAAACTTTTTATTTATATAATAAAACTAAAATCTCGAAGCATTTTGTTTTTTATAAATTCTCAATCAAAAGGTTTCATTTATAATCGCTAAAACTTGCTCATTTATCGATAATTGTTTAAAAAAAGTATAATTATAAACAATAGCTTTTTGTTTTCCTATAAAAGTTTAAACGCTTTATTGTAATAACGTAATACTTTACGTTTTGCCATCGAAAGTTTAACAATATTCTAAGCAATGTTCAATCTAGTACTATATTCAACCCTTTCTTTCTTTTCTCTTTTTACCCTCTTTCTCTTTCTCCCTCTTCATCCTCTTTTTCTTTTTCTTTGTTTCACTTCGAAGTTTAATTTAAAGCGCGATTTATAAAACATAGTATAATACTTTATATAACAATACAAAAGTTGTACTTTAATATAACAATTGCTTTTTTAATATTCTTTACCGATGCGATTGTTATATAATTCAATATTTACTTTTTTTAAATATAATAAACAAAAACTAACTCCTTTAATATAAAACGTTTCTTTAAATAACGAAAAAAGATTGTTCAATAAAGCTAGAATTGTAAGAAACTACCGGAAAAAACAGTTTTAATGCTTTAATTTAACGATATTATACAATATATATTTAAATGGTGAGCTTTTGAATCTCCGATCTATTAGTATATCATCTATCTTTAATCCCCCTCGGGAGATCAAAAGCTTAGCTAGTTTATATAGACGTTAAACATAATAAATAAATAAATAAAACTAATTATAATATTTATTATTCAATCTTTTCAATTGAAAACAATTATTAACATCTTTAATACTTAAACGTTTAGTTTTAATACTTAAATGTTTATCCCTTTTTTCTAAACGTAAACAATATTACAATATATACTATAAAGAAATACTACAATAACATTTAAAGTTAATGATTTATAACAAAGAATTTATAATATTATAATATAATATTAATAAATAAAAAACAATTATAGTAACTTTTTTTAATAACTTAAAAATGATACAATATCAAATTGTAATAGTTCAAAAACTATAAACAAATAGATTTAATTAAAGTATTTATAATAATAATAAAAACTAATATTCTATATATAAATAATAAAAAGATATAAAAATAATTATATTTATTAATAAAAGATTTGATATTAAAGATTGGATTTTTGTTATATCTTTATTAGATCTATACACTTTTATAATTCGAATAAACAAACTAAATTAAAAGATAATTATTCAGATTAGCAATATCTATAACCCGATCCTGATTTTATACCGCAAAATTATCGAACTATTCATTTTGTCGATCATAAAAACCGAATTAAATAATCGAAATATCCGATATATTATATTAAAATATTTCAATTTATATTATTTACTATAAAAAAGAACCGTAAAATTAATATTAAAAAAATACATTATTAATTTAATGAATATAATACAATAGATTAATATTATTTGAATTATATCAAAAGTATTTAAAATATGAAACAAAAAGATTTTCTTTTTTATTATCGATTTTATATAGATATTATACAATTTAGAACATTAATTAATGAATTGCAAAGTTTAAAAGAATTTGGATTTCGGTTCAAATTATTTTCCAATTTAAACTAGATCTAATTTAACCTTTAAAATATTCGAAACCTTATATAAATAACAATGGAAAAAGATAATAAAAAAAGATCTTTATAATGTTTTTTGTTACAATATTTTCAGTAATTTATTTATATTCGATAATAGATAAAATATAAATCTTTTTTTCAACAAAATCCTTTATTGTATAATTAAATCAATCAATAATACAATCTTTAAATCTAAAGTATCGATTTACAATAAATTATATTAAATGCTTCAATATTTTGCTTTTATTAAAAAGCGCAATTATTAAAATATGAATTATTAATTATTGATTAATAGCGATTTGTATAGAATATAATAAAGTATATAAAGCAAAAAAAAAAGAATAATAAAGAAAAAAGTAATAATTTATTTTCGAAAAAAATTAACGAAAGCGATATATGTGCAAAAAAGCATTTAGGATATAAAAAGATAAACAAAAAATAAAAGTTATTTTTTTGAACAAATACTACAATTTTGAAATTTAAAAATAAATAATATTTAAACTATAATAAAAACAAAGAAAACTTTAACTTTTGCGAACTATTTCTTTACACTTTTATTATATATTAATCTAATAAATATTATTGATTATAATATAAAAAAGAATTTACAACTATTAAATAAAGAATAAAATATTAATAAAAACAATATACGCTATATAATAATAAAACTACCAAATTATAAAGCTTTTAACTTATTTAAAGTAAAAAATTTCGCGATTAAAAAATTATTTAAAGTTTTCGATCTTTAATTTATATATTTGTTTAACAAATATATTAAACTAGATTATTTCCTCAAAAATTTTAAATAAATATACATCGTTATAATCCCAAAGCTAAACAAAAACAAATCGCTAATAAGATTATATTATTCGATAATTTTTCTAGATATTTTCAATAAACTATTAAAGAAATTAATTGCCAATAAAATTTCAGGTATAGTAAAAGTTAATAAACTTCTTTTTGTTTATCAAATAAAAGCGAAATCAATATAAAATATTATTGTAATATTAAAGCTAATTATCAAACAAATATATATACTTTAAAAATCCTTTTCGAATTAAATAATTAATCTTTTAAGCTTCGATATAACAAAAGTATTCGATAACGCTTTTTATCTATAACTATTACATATTCTACATTAAAAGCGCATATTTAAATACTTAATCAATATAATAACTAATTTCTTTATTAATAAATATAATAATATACAAATAGATAATTATACAAATCTTTAATATCTAATATATAATGGGATCTTATAAGGATCATTATTAAACTCGATTCTTTTTTTGTTTCATAATAGCAAATTGATCAAAATTTGCTTTAAAATATATTTAAAGAGCAATATAATACAATTTGTAAACAATATTAATATTTTAATATAAAGCATTATTATTATGAATATTTGTTAAATCATATAATAAATATATATACAACAAATGCTAGAATTAAACAAAGCGATACAAAGTCAAATTTGCTTTAAAGAAATATTAATTTCTATATTTTATTAAAAACTCTAAACAATATAATTTTATTACTTTAATCGCTTTTAATATTATTATAGTTAATTTATATATCAATATTAAAATATTAGATTTTTAAATTGATAAACAATTAAAATAGTATAAATATATAAAAGAAATCGAATATAAATTAATAATTCAAACTTTGACTTTAATATATACAATATTCTTTATATAAAGAATAAACTTATATAACATTTAACAAATCTATAAAATAATAATAATACCGGCGATTATTTATACTTTAATTGTATGATATATATTGGATAAAATAAAGAAGATAGAAAAAGCATTATCTCAAAGCTTTAAAAACAATAAAATACTTTTTTTCGATTAATTTGTAAAAGTTTTAAAACTATTTTTATATTAATTTTTTATATAAAAACAATATATACTTTTTTGAAACTTTACTTTGATAAACTTTTAACAAAAACAAGATATAGAATTCAAGTAATAGAAATAATAGATTTAATTCGAAATAATAGATTTAATTCGAAATAATAGATTTAATTCGAAATATATATAATAAAATTAAAAGAATAGTTTAAAAGTGTAAAAGAAAAGCAATAAACTTTTTTATTCTTGATATATTTAAATACAATTGAGCTATAAAAAGTATAGAAATTAAAAAAGTTTCGATTCATTAAAACTATAATTTAATTATCGATAAATAGATACTTTTTGTACTATTTGTAATCGATAGAATGATACAAAAAATCTAAAATAACTAGTTGAAAAAATAGCAAAACGTGAAAAACAAGTATATCGAATATAAAACGTTAGTTTATTGCGATTATAGAATTTAAAAGATTAAAGTAATAATATATAACAAAATATTAAAAAAAAGATTTTATTAATAGTTTTAATATTTAAAATAAAGAAAATTAATTTCAAAGATTTCTTTTATAATTATAAAATCCTCGGTATTATTTCGAAATGCAATTATTATAAATAAAGAAAACAAACGATAAAATATATATTAATTAAATATTTAGTTTTCGAAATATAATGAATAGATCTTTAATATATTATATATATTTTCTCTATGAAGCATTTAGTTGAGAATAATTTGATATTTAAAACAATAATAATATAATTAATAAAAACTAGCCTTTTATTATAATATAGATTATATTTAAAAAATATTAATTAATAATATCTAAAATACTATTAGATTATTTAATAAGAAATCATTGTAAACTCTACAAATTATTTCAAAATCTATTCAATTCAATAGATTAATCTTTTATATACTTTATTGTGTAACTATAATTGTTTAAGATAATTTAAGATTGAATTGTATATTGCAGATAGTTTATAGATTCTTTAGAAATCAATTTGATACCATTTTGAATTGATTTTCTATTTGATCAAAATGTTTCACTTCATTTTGAAACATTTCGAAACGTTTTGAGATATCTTATTTTATTTCAATTGAAATCAAACTAATCCAATCCATTTTTAAACGATTTTAAACTTATATAAAGACAATATTATTACTATTTTGGCGCAATAATTCTTCAATTATTTTAAAAGTTGAAAACGTTCAAAAAACCAAAACTATTTTAAAATCATTTAAGATCATTTTATATACCTTTAAATAATTTCAAACTATTTTATTATTATTTTAAGTTAATATCAATTATTAAATATTAGTATATTAGTAGTATTATTAAAACCTCGAATATTATAAATAATAATATTAATAATTATATATAATTTAATCGATATGCTTTTATATAAATAAAATATTTTGTATTATATTTCCAATCTTGTATTCATTTTTGTAATTGCGGTTATAGCTACAATAAATTTGTTTTATTTTTTACAAATTTGTAATTATCGCTTTCGTAACCATCGCTTTTGTAATCATTGTTTTTGTAACTATCGCTTTTATAATCATTGCTTTTATCGTTATTACTTTTGTAATTATTGTTTTTATCCTCGTTATTATTGTTATTATTGCTATCGCTTATTTTATTATTTTCTTTATTATCTTTATCATTATCATTATTCCATAAATTATTTACAAAAGTTTCAATAATATACTTTCGATTATAAGAAAGCATAAACAAACCATATATTAATAGTTTGTAATCCATTTTCATAATTGGTAATATAAAATAAAAATTAAATATATTTGTATTATTAATAATATTTACAATAATAAATAAATATCGTTTTTGATTAAATTTTATTATTGTAAATTGATATAATTGATACAATATATTATTTCGAATACAACAAAAATCGTTGATATTGTATATTACTTTTTTTCTATTCGAAATAAAAAAAACTTGTTAATACTATTATATTCTATCTCGTTAATTAAATTAGATAATGTTTTTTATATTATAATTTAAATAATTATTAGTAATAATATATAATCAAATCCAATTCTTTTATTTATTTTTATTAAAGTTTTGAATAAATCTAATCCGAAATAAATAATTAAACAATAATATAAATAATTTTAATAATTTTGATAAAAATTAAAAACTATATTTAATTATATCCTATACTAAATTATTATACTTTTTCAAACTTGCAAATATATTTTTATAATATTTATTGTTGATAATTGTTAACTTTTTATCATTTTCAATATCTTAATTATAATTTCTTTTTGTAAATAATACAAAGCTATAAATAAATTTAAAGTAATAATTCTCAATCAACTTTATTAGTTCAACAAATTCGAAGAAATTATATATTTATACTTTTGCAAAATTAAAACGCAACGATTATAATACAACGTTTTTAGCGAAAAAGTATACTATAAAATTTAAAAACGATATTGTATCAATTCAAATTTTCTATTTCTTAAAATTCAAATTAATTATTATACAATAATAAATATTGAATATTGGATATTAAATATTTATAGCCTTATTTATCACTAAATATATTGCAATTTATAATATATTTATATTTTGATATATTATCCAATAAATGCAAATTTATATATATATTTGGTAAATTTAATAACTTTTTTTATTTGTTTAATAACTTTGCTTTTTGTTATTTCGATATAATATTTTGAACAATTATCTTTGTATCATTTTCTATTAATAATTCCTTATATTCTGTAATATTATTAATATTCTTTACTTAATTATTAATTTCTTAATCAATTATATTATTTATATTTAAAAAATCTAATTATATATCTTTGCTATTATTAATATTCTAATTGTTTATTGCTCGATTATTTATTAACGATATTATGTTTATCAATATTTTTTATACAATTCGCAATATATATAATATCATTTTCTTATTCTTTTCCAAAACAAATTTATTTAAATAATTACAAAGCTTTAAAAGTATACAAACTATATATTAAAAACATTTTATTAATACTTTTATAAATACAAATTCTTAAATATTTATAGATAATGTTTATATAAAATTGATTTTGTACCAAATTAAATAATTATAATATTACAATATCAAAGGTATCAAAATTAATATTTTACTAATTTCAAATAATAACTATAAAAATAAATACAATAAACTTTAAATCTATAACTAATTTAATAAAAAAACAAATATTTGTAAATATTTAATAAATGCTATTTTTTTAGATTTTGTTAGTATATTATTATACAACAATTTTACTAATACTCAGTTAATTCTATATTATTCCAAATATAACGCATTATAATTATATTCTAATATTAAATCTAAATATAATACAAATCTTAATATAGTAAAGGTTTTTTCTCATATATCAAATTCTTAAAAATACTTTTTATATTTATTATTTACTTATATATTAAGTTTTGTTTAATAAATATATATAGTATTATAATAATAACGATTATTCATTATAATATTATAATCCAAATCAACTTTTTTTTTTTTGATAATAAAACAAATTTAATAACTTTGATTAGTATTATATTTTATAAATCCAAAGTTATCCATTGCTTATAGTATATCTATTGTCAAAACGATAGAATATATTTTAATATTTGTATTATATTTTTTAATTTTTATTATTATACTTTAATCCAAAGCTTTTTTATCAAGTTTTAGATTATTAAAATTTCTTTGAATTATTAATATAATATATTATACCAAAATATATTTTGTTTTTTAGTTTTAAAACATTTAATATTTTAATAATCAAATCGATTGGATTATATTAATAATATTAAGTTTTCTATATAATACAAATACAATCTATTTTCTTTTTTTTGGTTTTTTCGCTATTAAATAAAATTGTTTGTTTTTTGAATATTACAATAATAAGCTTTTTTATTAATTATAATATTAAAAGTTTTCTTTATATTATTCGTTTAAAAGTATTCAATTGTAAAAGCAATTTGAAATCGATATCTTTGTTACTATTACTATTAATTTGTTGAATTATTCGTTAATTTATTATTCAAATCTTTTGCAATTGTTTATAATCCTTTTTAAATATTAAAATATATTCGCATTATAATTTGAAAGCTAAATGGAAAGGAAATAATATATCTTTATTATCAAAATTATATATAGATTTAGTATTTATATTGATAAATAATATTGGATTAAATAAAATAAAGTTAAATAAAGCTTTATTTGGTTTTAATAATATTAAATTAATTGTTGTATATAGGTCGTAAACTTTATTCCCAAATTTGAATTCAAATTCAGATTTGGATTTGTTGTTTTTGTTATTATTTATTAATAAATCAAAGCTATATATTTCGCTAAATGTTATTGTTACATTATTTATCGTATTCATTATATTCTATAATTGCAATAGTATATTAGTATATTTTGTTGAATTAATAAAAATATATTAATAAAGTTAATTTAATCATAAAGTTTACAATAATATTTATTATCGATTTTGGAATCTTTATCGTTCGATACTTTTTATTTGAATAAATCTAATTCAATATTTAATTGTATAAATACATTATTATCTTCTATATCATAATAAATATCGGATAGTAATAGTATTGGAAAAAATGATAATATTGGAAAAAGTATTGAAATTGAAAGTAAAATAAAAATAAAGGTTAAGGATCTTAAATATAAAAGCAAAAAAAAACAATTAATAATAATAAAAGGTTTAATAATAAATATTCGCTAAACAAATAAATGATTTATAACTTTGTATTGTAGTATATTGATTAATATAATAATATTATTGTTTTAATTGTTGGATATATATCATTTCAAAATTATAAAGATATTAATATATAGAATATTAATAATATTAATATTAATTGTAAAAGGGAAAAACAATTATTAATATTTAACAATATTAAAACTAATAATTAGTATTTATATAAAATTGATTTAAAGTTATAATATTATTAAATATTATTAATACTATTATATACAAGAAAAGTAATAACAAAGGAAAATAAATTAAAAAAATATAATATAATAATAGTTTAGTACTATATATATTATTAATATGTAAATACAAAAAAAAGTTTTTTTTTTAATGAATATAAATATTTTGCGATAATAATAATATAGAAATAAAACAAACAAATGAAAAAGAGATATGTTTAACAATAATAATAATATAGAAATATAATAAACAAATGAAAAAAAGATATATTTTGCGATAATAATAGTATAGAAATATAAAAAACAAAAAAAAACAATCTATTCGATTATAATAATAGTAACAAAAGAAAAAAAAGAAAAAAAAAAAGNGAAAAAAAAAAAAGAAAAAAAAAAGAAAAAAATAGCGTTTTCTTTTAATGAAATCCACCAAATTCTTCATCTTTATCTTTATCCTTTTCTTTACTTTTTTCTTTATTCTTATTCTTGTTCTTTTTCTTTTTCTTTTTTTTATTCTCATTTTTATCTTTATTTTTACCCTTTTCTTTTTCTTTTTTTTTTATTGAAGTTATTGCTATTATTTAAATCATCATTTAATTTAGCTTTATTCAAATCACTTAATATTTTTATATCAACAACTTTTTTTATATTATAACTATCTCCGCTCATTATTATATTTTTATTACAAAACATTTGTAAGATTGTAAAAACAAGTTTTGATGATATTAATGGTACAAAGTTCAAATTCTTTAATTAATTATTTGGGTTTTTAATCAATTATTTTTTGTATAAATATTATATTGCAATTTCGTATTGTATTATTAACAATTTATTATCTTTGTAGTTAATATCTTATTAAATATTAATTAATATTTTAATTATTGCTTTAAGCAAAACTTTTATTAAATTAGTTTGGATCTATTGGTTTTAAAAAGAATTGGTAACAGAAAACTTAAAGTTTTCAATATTAAAAATTTAATCTATACAATAAATATAATTCAATATTTGCTTTTTATTATCTTTATTAAGGGATATATTAAATATAATCAAATAATAATAATATACTTGTAAATTGTATTCAATTGAATTAATATAAAAACTTTCAATAAAATATTTGATATTTAAAGAATTACAAAAATCGGCAATTAATTTGTTTCTTTTATTTATAATTAATTTCAATATATAATATACTATAATAATATTGATTGTTTATAATATAATATTTAAAAGCAATTGAATAGCAAGCAATAAATATTAAATAATGATTTTTTTATTATATATAATAGTTAGTTCAATTACTATTTTTAATAATACTTGCAATTTTGAAGAACTATAACAAATTATTGTTAATTGCCCTAGAATATTGGTTTTATTTAAAAAATCGAAAAAATTATTATTTGTAGTTATAGCGATTTGAAAATGTTTAATTAAAATATAAAAAAGATATATTAAGCTTTTCTATACAAATATATTATTAGATTTGAATAATTGTTTAATATAATAAAATCCAATTTATATAGAAAGTAAAATGAGATATTTGTTGTACTTTTGATTCCAGATAATGCTATTTGTTGATAAGATTGTTATCAATTTACAATTGAATACAATAGTAAAATCGTTGTAATATAAACTTTTTTATTTATCGAAAGTACAAATAATACAATATATATAATAGCCAACGATATATATAGCAATCTTTTGTTAAAAGAATTAAAGATTAAACAATGTATAAATATGTTTAATTATTATTTCGGATTATATTTTAACTAAATAAACTTTAATTATATTTAAATCCTTTTTATTATTTATTATTCATTTTTCAATTGTTTTAGTAATGAATTATAAAATAATAATAGAATGTATATCAAAAAGTTCATAAAGATTTACTATAGATTTTATACTTTATTTCGTAAAGTTTCTATTTATTCATATATTATTATTCGTTTCCATTAACTTCATATAATTAACGAAATCTTTAATACGATTAAAAAGAACAATAACTATTGTTATCAATATAAATCGTAATTTTAACTATATTATAATCTTATACAATATAATATTGGTATTTTTGAAAATATAAGTTTTGTTAATAATAATAAACTTAAACAATCCTTTAAAGTTATAAATCTAATCTGAATCGTTTTTTGTTATTACTACATTAGCCTAAATTGCAATATAGAATTATTTATTTATTTTATATAATCTTAAAACCAAAAGATTATAATATACATACAATATAATAATCGATATAATAATTACTATACAAAAGTTTCTTTTTGCATTATTGAAAATCTTATATATATAAATCAATTTTCTTTGGATTTTTCGATAATATCCATTTATAGATTAGCATTTATCGCTATAATAAATAAACATTATAAAATCCTTAATAATTAAATTAATCTCTAATATTTATTATTTGATCAATTTAAACAATATTATTAATATTTTTAGCATTGTTGATGATAATCTTATAAATTTATCAAATAACTTAAATAAGTTTTTATTAAAGTTCAAAAATAGATTATTATTATTTTGTTTTTTTATTGATTCTCAATTTTTATTTTATTGCTTTATATTATTATATTGTTTTTATAAACAATTATATCTTGAAAGTTTTTGTTTATATTGATTTTGTATTTACAATAATATTAATAATATTCTATTTGTATAAAACTAATATAAATAATAACTAATCTAAATCCAAAACTTAATGATCTTTAGAGTTTTATTTAAACCTGTTATATTTGCTAATAAGCATACTTTAATTAATGGGTTGTATAATACATATATAATCTATTGGATACCAATTACTTATTAATTTTCGAATCGAAAGATAAACTTATTTATTAGAAAACAAGAATGTTTGGGATTAAAATCAAAAAATATATAATCAACAATATAATCTATAAACTAATATTTCGGATTGTTAAATAAAGCTTTTAGCTTAATCATATTATTAATTGTTTTCAAAAATAAAGTAATAAAGTTAAAGAAATCTTTTTTATTTATTAACATTTCAATTTCTTGATTATATAAAACATTCTTTATATTTATATTTTCTATATTAATATCAATATCTTTAACAATATCAAATACAAACTTTTCCAATATTAATTTATTGTTAAAGTATTTAAGAATAATTTGAATAATTAAATATTGGCTAAATTGCATTATAAAATCGAAAAAGTTGCTTAGATTCCTAATAGCTTTTAAATAAACAAACTTATTTGTAGTTTTAGATATATCCAATTTTTTTATTTCTATACTTCCTAATGCTTAAAAAAAGCTAGGTTTTGATGTTTAATTAATCGATTTAATAATATTCTTTGCAAATTAAACAATATTTCGTATTGATTTAGTAAATATCATTATTTTTAATGAATTTGGTAATATATCTTAACTAAATTTTAATGCTTTTTGTAATGTAAAATATAAATTGTTTATTTTAATCTTAAAAGTATTATCGAATATATTAACCTTTGGTTTAAAGAACAATATTTCTTTAACGTTTGTATTATTATCTATATTGTAATGTTTTTTAGCGGATATAATAATACAATTAGTATTCGTTATAACTCTTATTATACATATCCATAATTAAACTTTTTTTTCGATAATTGTTATTTGCTTATTTAAAAAAATTCTATTGTATATAATAAAATTTATATAATATAATTTATATAAACAAAAAGCATAATAATCAATATCTTTCTAATTAGTTTTGTTCAAATAAATATTAGAATACTTAATATCGCTATAAACTTTATTTTGGATAATAATATTTTGTATAGATTTCAAAGTTAATCTTTTGCTTTTTGAAGTATTTATTATACAAAGTAAAATTATTTATTAATACAACTCTTTAAAATAAAGACAAAACTTATTTAATTTAAGGAATTCCGATATTATATCAATAATAGCTAAACCCAAATATAAGGCTATTTTTAATAAGTTTTATAAAACTTTAAATTCTATTATAACCTTTGATAATTTGTTTATATTTGTAGTATCTTTTTCATTAAATAAAAGTATTTCTATAAACGATTTAATACGTTTTTTTGAAGGAGCGCATTTAGTATTAATTAACGAAACTATATTTATCAATTTTCATTTAAATTAGCTTTATCTAAATCAGCTTTATATATGGATAAATCCTACCTGGATCAACTTTATAGTCGGGTTGATGGTGTTGAGCTGATATCAATCGACAACAAATAAAGAGAGAATAGAGAGTATATGTAAAAAAAGTAAAAGATATAATAAAGGGAGTATATAAGGAGTAAAAAGAGAGTATATAAAGAGTAAAGGAAATAAGAAAAGTATATAGTATATAAAAGAGTATATAGAATAGTATATAAAAGAGTATATAGAATAGTATATATAAGAGTATATAGAAGAGTATATAGTAAATTTATTACGGAGAATAGCTACGAATATATAGTGAAGTGATATCAAGGATTTAGGTATAGGTATAAAGTAGTGATTGTATTGTTGTCTATCCCTCTAAATATAGGATCCATCTGTTCCTTATATACTATATATACATGATTATATGTGATCATACGTAATCATTGTATAGCTTTGTAATTATAAGGATTTACAATATTACGAATTATGATATAATCGTATAATAATAGTTACAAGTTCAATTAGTCGATATGCTAAGCTCGGTTGATACTTCAATGCTTTTAGCGCCGGCAGATCGAAAGCGGTTAGTGTATTTGTACACTTTTGCGTACGTATGCTTTTAGTGTGCTCGGGCACCTTAGCGTACGTATGCTTTTTAGAGTGCTCGTGCATCTACTACCGGAAGATCCAAGTAATACGTAAGAGCATGTTGTTCAGTAAACACGTGCTTCTCACGTGCCTTACGCTCTCAGCGTAACAAAATTGTATATAGAAAAAGTAAAAAAAGGTTATTATTATTGTTATTGTTGTTATTATTATTTAAAAGTTGAAGAAAGAAAATAAAAGAGATATAACATAGTATAAAAAGAAAATAAAAGTGAAGCTTTTAAAAATAAAGCTTTTGATAATATATGAATACTATTATTATTAATACTAGTAGCTTTATACCCTGTATTAACAAATTTAAATTAATATTATAATTCAAACTTTAATATATTATTAAAATATTTTATATAAAATAAATAATATTGAATATAATTAATAATTGTATAAATTGAATTAAATAAATTAATAGTATATTTAATTAAATTTTTGAATATATTTAAAAAGTAATGATAAAATAAATAGATAATTTGAAGTATTTGTAATAGCTTTAATATTATATAAGTTTATAAATCTATATTTTTTATCTTTTTATCTTTGTTATTAATTGATGATACTTTAAACTATTTTTATTAAATCGCTTTAAAGGTAATAAATAATGTAGCTCTTTCCCAATTATTATAGTTTTCCTAATTATGTATAACTTCAATTACAATCAAACGTACAATATAGTTAACTAATAAGTGTATTGCAATTTGAGGATATAATTCGTTTTTGATTTGTTTAATTTATTTACAATATAATATATTATATTTTATATTTATAATCTTGATATTAAGTTTCAATTAGATAGATCCATTTAGTATACAAAAAATAAAATTATACGTTTAATCGATGCAAGGATATTCCGAATATAGGAATTTGCTATCAACGTTTTTAATAGAGTTAATATTAATAGTAATAATATAAATAATATATTAATTTACAAATAATTTTATATTTGTTTTTTTGAACTATAATGATTAATCTGGTTTCAAATTGTTTTATTCAAACTATTATTATTTATATTTGTAATTTTAGTAAACGATAAAACAATTTATCGCTAAAAAGCTTAAACATTTATTTATAAACTTTTGCTATTTAAACTAATAATATTTTTTTATATAACGCTTTTTTATATAATTATTATTATTAATAAAATTATTAGTAATATTAATATATAAATATTTTTTATTTGTTAACCATTTAATATTTTACTTTTTTTTTCAAATTAATATTTATTAATATTTATATACATTGTTTCTATTGTATATACATTATATATATAAATCGTTAAATAATAATTCTATTGGTATTATTTCTACTAATAACCTAATCAATTCAATTTATCGGATTTATTTACAAAATTAACCATTAATTTATTAGATTAATTTATTGAATTAATTTATTAAATTAGTTTTATACTAATTACCAATATTATTGGTAGAAGTTAACTATAAATGAATAAATATATAAGAATCGAATTTTAAATATATATAATTTTAGATTATTACTATTGTTATTTTCTTTGTTATATCAATATAAAAGATTTTTTAGATTTTCCAAATTTGTTTTAATCAATTAATATTAATAATCTATAGATCAGTTTTATAATAATATTTTTACAAATGTTAAAACAAAGATATATTAAATTTGTTACAAAATATTTATAAATAAAAGATTTTTATTAAACTATTAATAATCCAAAACCCAGATCAATAAACAATATTACAAAATCGAGCGGTAATACAAATCCATTACAAAATAATATAAATGATATAAATAAAAGAAAAAAAAATATATTATTAAAAAAAAATTTAAATATAAATAAAAAAAGCGAAAAAACGTTTAATAAAGATAACTTATTACTAAAACGATTTAAGGTATAATGAATATAATCTTTGATATTGTATATTTTGATTAAAGCGAATATAAAGCAATAATATATGTAAAGCGATAAACGCAAATATAAATAATGCAAACGGAAATATGAACAAATATATAAACGAGAATACTAATAGAAATATAAATAATAAAAAAGATAATAAAAGGAAAATTAATAAAAGAATATCTTTATATATAAGTATAAGTATAAGTACAAATATAAGTATAAATATAAATATACAAATTTGAACTTGAACCCAAACTTTACTTTTTATTTCAATACTAAACAAACTTAATATAATCCTTAAAAACGATTTTAATAAAAGTATATTCGAAAAAAGATTAACTTTTGGAAATGGCATTTTCGAGAGTATTATTTTCAACCATAACGTTTTCAAAAGCAATTTCATTTTGAAGAGCCATTTAAAACGCAAAAAGCTAATCATTATTATATATACTATAATTAATTAATATAACAATATAAAAGAAAAAATATAAATAATTATTGAATATACTAAAGCAAAAAATGATATAATAAATGAATTAGAATTATATAATAAACAATAGTATATGATTGGTTTCAATAAAAACAAGGATTCGAAATTAGTTTGTTTAACTTTTCTAAACATTATTATTATTCATCCATTATTTAAATTTGTATATACAAAAACTTTATACAATTATAAAAATTGAAAGTTTAGTATTATTAAAACTACAAAGATATTTGCATTTGATTAAATTAAAAGTTTTTTAAAAAAAATACAAAAAACTATTACATTCTTTGATATAATAATAGTTTTGTTTTCAATATATAAAAAACATTAATTGCTTACAATATTTTATTTATTTAATTAAACAATAAAATAGAATGATATATTACTATTAAACAAAGAATTTTTTAAATATATATATATTATCTTTTCTATATAAATCAAATTAATTTATATTAGATATAATATTGAAAATCTTGATAATCGCAAGATTAATATAATTATTTGAATAAACTTAAGATTGTATTTTGTCAAAATATATTTAAAAGTATTTTTTATCTATATATAATGGATTATATAAAAAAGAACGATTTAGCAAATTAATAATTGTGGATTTTTTATTATAAGATATATTGTTATTAAATCAATAGAAATTGCGGATAGTAATTAATTCGAATAATGATTTAGATAATATAAATAACGATTTATTTTTTTTATAAGTTAAAAGAATTGAAAGAATTAATATTATTAGAAATAGTTAGCTAATAGTATTAATATTAATATTAATATTAATATTATTAAAATTAATGTTTATATTAATATTTCTATTTCTATTTTTATTTATATTAATAGTATTATTAATATTATTATTAATATTATTATTATTATTATTAATATTATTATTATTATTATTAATATTATTATTATTAACAATATTATTAATAATACTAGTATTAGTATTATTATTAATTATTATTAATTATTATTAATTAT
>NGKF01000025.1:460749-489500 GCA_002162555.1 Monilinia aucupariae | reverse complement strand
TTATTAATTATTATTAATTATTATTAATTATTATTAATTATTATAGATAATATAAATTATAATTTTGAACTATTTCGGATGATTTTGAGTTATCTCGAGCGATTTTGAGCTATCTTAAACGATTTTGAATGATTTCGAGCGATTTAAATATTAATATTGATTTGTATAGAATTAAAAGCGTTTTGAGATAGTTTAAGATAGCTTAAGATAGTTTGAGATAGCTTGAGATAGTTTAAAATAGCTTGAAATAGTTTAAAATAAATTAAAATAATTAAAGATATATAAAACAAATTTGAAATCAATTGAAATGTATTAAGAATTTATTAAGATATTATAAAGATAAATTAAATTAAATATAATATTTGAGATCGTTTTTAAATTATTTATAGATTATCTCAAATGTTTAATTCTTTTAAAATAGTTTTGAAAAGCTAATGAGATAATCTTTAAACTATTTCAAATCTTTTAAATTACGCTAGTAAATATTCTTGAAAAAACTAACGATAACTTTAATATCTTTAATATCATTTTCAATTCTATTAATAAAATTATACTATATATATTAAAAAGCTTATTGTAAAAGATCTAATAATAAATCTAAGTTTTATAAAAATCTAAAAAAAGTAATAAAACTAAAAGTAATCGATTCGAAAACCTCTATTTGTTAAACCCGAATAACTTTAATATCAATAATATCTTTTTCGTATTAAGCTTTAATAATCGCAACGATAATATTCGATATAATCACGAAAAAAGTACAATATTACTTTAAAATAAATATTAAGAAATAAATCTCTTTATTATTCGTTTACAATATCTTTTTACAACTTTGTATTTAATATTTAATAATAGAAAGCTTTAGATTTCAATTTTTATAATATATTAAAATAATAACATCTTTCGCTTTATTTATAATATATACATCAATTACAAATAAAGCGTTTTATACAATCTTTATATATTTAACAAATATTTATAAATATATATATTAATATTACTTTTAACAAAAATACAAAAGAAGTATATTTATATTTTAATAAAAAGCTTTACCTTTATAATAACATTTATATTAATTATATTGATATATATATACAAAACCAAGTTTCATAATCAAATTATAGAAACATTTAATACAATATTTACAAAAAAGAAGTTTAATAAATTCGTATAAACAAAGCGAAAACTTATTATAAACGCGATTCTTTTTAAATAGCATTATAATAAGATTTAATAAATAATTTGAAAAAATAAAAAAAGAATTTCTTAATTCAAAAGTAAAACGAACTTTTGATTATATAGTCTTTAATAAAACAAAAAGAGTATCAAACAAGAAATTATTTAACAAAAAATAAAGCTATTTATAGAACAATATAAATAAAAAATAAAAGAATAAATGGTAAAAAAATAAATACAAACGCTTTTATAGAAGAATATTTAAAAAAGCGAAAGGAATACAAAAAAAGTGCAAAAAAAAGAAGATTTACTTTCAAATCTAAACTAAAAAAAGAAAATATATTTTTTGATTTGTAACGATTATACAAATCGATATATTAACTTTGATTAACAAAATAGTATAAAATATTTTTAATTTGTTAATATTATAGGTTATCAATATTTTACAAAATGAACAATAGCTATAAGCATTTTGTTACGGGATATGGCTATCCCTATTGTTATTTCTATAGTTCTAGTATATTTCTTACTTTTTTTACTTATCGAGATGGATTTTTACCGAGGTACTATTCTTATCGAAGCATTATTATTGCTTTATATTATATTTATATATATACACTTTTAGCTATTGAAGTTTAAAATCAAATCAATGAAATCTATCGATTCAAGCTTTTTTTATTATATAAATCTAATTCTCATTATCTATATTATTTATTTATACTTTTTTTTTGCTTTTTGATTTCTATTATTATGATTTATATTATACTATCGTATAATAGTTATAAACCCGATTAACTTTTAATATTGCTAATACTTTGCTATCGCTTTAGTTTGATATTTTCATATTTTTATACTTTTTTTACTATTTTAACCTTTTTAAATTCTATCTTTAGTTTTTATTCAAACTTTGTTATTTTCATTATATTATTTGTTCTTATTAAATTCAATATTAGCGACGATTGGCTAGAATAGTATATCGGATTACAAAGTTTTTATGCTTTTTACAATTTTTAAAGCATTTTGAATTTTGATATTAAGTTTTTATTTAATTAAGAATCTATCGATTGATTAATTGTTTCGGAACTTTTTCTTTTTATCTTTAAAACGATGATTAATTAGTTTGATTGCAAATATATTGTTAAATTTATTAAAGATATTATCGAATACAAATTTGTTATTATAGATTTTATTGTAAATATTGCTATAGAAGAAATATCGAAATCGAAATCTTTTTCTTTAATTCGATCTAAGCATTTTATCTATATAATTCCAAAGAATGCTTTGGAAAAGTATATTATTCGAAAAGTTGATTATTATAATCATCGGGAAAAGTACAATTCAAAATACAAGAAATACCGAGATATTTATATTTAGATAATTACAATAATCAATTTTGTTTATTTTATAAATCTTTATATAAATACAAAAAATAGTTATACACTTTAACAAATAATCGATTATTTTAAATCTTGTTTTTGTTTAATCAATAATTAAACCATTATAAAAGTTCAAAAGAATTACTTTAATGTATTTGTATTTGTTATTATCGTTTAAATAAATAGCATTAAATAGATTCAAAAGTAATAGATTGCTTATCAAAAAGCGATAATCTATAATATTTTTAATATTAAAAGATTATTAATTATCAAAAAGTTCTTTGCTACAATGAAAAAGTTCGATCTTTATTAGATTAAAGATATATAAAGAAAAATTGTTATTTCTTTTTATATTAACGAAAAGCTTTTTATTTTTGAACAAATTAAACAAGATTTTCTTTTATTAATATAAAACGCTGAAAAAGCATTTTTTAAAGATGTTTTTAGTACACTTTTAAATTATTCGATTTTATTTAATTCTTTTTTATTCAATTCCTTTTTTTTTAAAGTTTTTTGTTTTAATAATAAGTTTTTAAACAATAATAAATTCAAATGCTTTTATTATAAATATATTAATCCTTAAAAACACCGGTATTTTGTTAATAATTATTATCGTTTACAATAAGTTTTCACTTTCAAAGTAGGTTTTTATATAGAATAACGTTAAATAATATCAAAGTTTAAGAAATTAAAATATATTTAAAGAATTCAAAATGAAAGAATTTGTATAAAGTATTGAAAAAGAAAAATTGGTTAAATATTGTTAATAGTTTTGGTATTATTAGTAAAAAAGATAAATCGAAACTTTTTCTTTTTTTTACAATTACTATTAGTATTGCTTTGGTTAAATTTAAAGATTCCAATAGTATATACTTTTTTGCTTTGTTAATATTTTCTTATTACTTTTTCGAAAGTATTCTTTTTAATAATTATAATATTTTGTATTTGATAAACGATATTAAACTTTTAAACGAAAGAGTATATTATTTAGTAAATACTAACGATTTTATTGAATTTGTAATCATTTTCTTTCTTGTTCTTAGTAAAAGCATTTGTAAATTTAAAAACCTTTTATATAATAAGTTCGATCCTAATATTAGTGATTTGATATTTAATAATATAGGTTTTGTACTAAAGTTTTATATTAATCTAATTTCAAAGTCTTTTATAAAAGAAAAAAAAAGCATGGTTTTATAATAATAACAATATATTAAAGATTGAGCTTATAAAGAATAACCGTATTTTGATCAATTGCATTCGAAAATATAAACTAGTTATTATTAAATACAAATTTATTTATTTTTTTTATTTTTGTAAATTACATTATAATAGCTTTTTCGATTGCTTTTCATCAAATCAATCAATTGTATCAATGCTTATGTAATCAATCTATTTCAAAAAAAGATTTTAACGAGTTTTGGTATGAAAAAACAAAACATTTAAACAAAAAAGCTTTAAAGTATTTAATTTATATAATTCGAGAAATTAAAATTGAAAGAGTTATTAAAGTCGATTACGTTGATTATATTATTATATACGCAAAATAGATTATTTTATACAAATCTAATGATTTTTCTTTTTTAAAACTTTTCTACAAAATCTAATAGAATCTTTTTGATTTTTTATAAGATTATATTAACGCTTTTTGGTTATTAATTATTAAAGATATATTTAATAGCAAAATATTCTTTTTCATTTTAAACTAAAAATTATATATCGAAATTTTCGAAATACAATAGAATTTTGTAATATAAATTTATTGCAAATATAAATTCAATATTATTATTATAAAACAAAACAATAATATTTCGATTATTAATAATAAAAACAATACTATTTTTGAGAATTAAATCGCTAATAAAAACTTTAAATTTGAATTTTCATTTTTATATATATATATATAAGTTTAATAATAGCATTAAATATACAAATTAAGAAATTATAATAAAACAAATCAAAATCAAAATCCTTTTAAGATTATTCGATATAATATAAATAAAAACAATATAAATTGTTATTTATTTTTATAATATAAATCTTTTGAAAAACAAAAGCTTTAAATGTTTAAACAAAGTTTTTAATTCTTAGTTTCGTTAATATTTTCAACGATACAATCTTAACTTTATTAAATTTGCTACAAATGATCTAAAACTTAATTAAAGCGATATATATTGCTACAATTTTTATATGTATTTATTGAATAAAAATAAAAAAGCTAGTATAAAAAGTAAATAGTTCAAAATTCATCCGAAAACGTATATTAAATATTTAATAGAATATATACTTAAAACGTATATTTATTAAATCTGAATTTCGAAACTTAATAAAGTTATTATTATTCAGAATATCATTTTCGACGAATTCTATATTAATAGAATAAATAAACTTTATAATATTATTAATATTATATTTAATTTCGATTTTAAGAATTTTGTTAAAAAGTTTAATATTCTTAAAGAAACAAATATTTATAAAGCTATATTTAATTATCGATCAAATAATTCAATTTTAATTATAAATAAAAAGAATAGAAATGTTTTTAAAATCGTATACATTTTAAAAACTCTCATCGAAATATCAACTTCGAAAATGGATTTGAAAGGTATTAAAATATCAATATCTTTTAAATCAACTTTTTTATTTAATAATAAGGATTATAGTAATTTAAAAAAATCTTTTCCATCGATTTTACAAACTTTGGAATTTATAAAAAAAGTAGAATCTAGTTTTAAAGTATAACTAGATCGTTTAATATCAACAATTCAAAATATATTAAATAGTAATCAAATTAATTCTATTAATCGCGGATCTTTATATTTTCCTATTGTATTTTTAATTACTTAAAGCAATAAAATGAATTACGAAATCATTAAAGTATTAATTCAAATTCAAAATTAAATTTAAGATTTTTAAAATAAATATTTAATAATCGCTGATAAAGCATTTAATATTCCAAATCAAATAAAAGACAAAATAGAATTTCAATATAGATTGCTTTTTGTTAAACTAACAAAAATCTTTACGCTTTATTAAAATCGAAGAACCTATTATATTTCTTCGATCATCACCAAAAACATATACAATAAAAGAATATCAAAATCAATATACTTTAATTTTTAATTTCAATTATTTTTTCAAACGAATTCGAATAGTTCAAATAGAAATACTTTGAACTAATCTCAATCCAAACAAATTCCAATTATTTTTTAATTATCAATTTGATTATTTTGATTAACTTATTAATCGATTATATTCTATACAATATTCTTAACATATATATCAATAGAATATTGAAAATAAATTAATTAATATATTTATTGAAATTATTATTATATAATCTTTAGGTTTAATTTAAGATAATCATTTTTTAAATGAATTCTATAATATCTTCTAGCTAAATTAAGATAAACTAAATGATTGAAAGAAAAAGAATAAATTTATTATATTTTATAATATTGTTGCTTTTGCAATCAATTCCAAACTAATTCTTTTTTTATTTTCAAAATCTGCAAATGTTCTTTCAAAAATGTTCAAATCTATCGTATTATTATTTCTTTGCTTTTATAGTTAATTAGATAAGTATGTTTTTGAACTTTAATTTAAAGAAGATTATAATAAAGAGATTAAAAACTTTAAAAACAAATAAATCTAAAAAGAAATCGAAATAAAATCGAAAAATATTTATTCGATTCTTTTTTAATGGGTTTTTGATTGCAAAAACGATTTTAAAAAATATTTAAATCGATATTGCTTTTATTTAATAATTCAAAAAGATCTTTAAAACAAAAGTATAATCGAATTTATTTATATCGCGATTTTTGTTATTAAATTGTTCCGAATTATAATGGTTATAGTAATTAAATACAATCTAGAAACTAAGCAATTTAATATCATTAACATTTTCGTTAATATTATAAAAAATCTTAATAGTGTATTTGTAATATATTTATTTTCAAATAAATATAAAATGCTTAATAAACATATTATTATAAATCGAGCTTTATATAATCTTTAAAATTCATCTACTTTATAATATAAAGAATTTAATATTACTTTTATATTTCTTAATATAATATAATACCAAAAAAGCTATATATTTCTATAATTTAAAATAAATATATTTTAATACTTTTCTTTATAAATAATATTCAAATTATTTACTATAGAAAATATATCAAAATTGCTTACAAAATTATCGAAAGAATCAAAAAAAAATATAAATTATACGAATTGAATAATACTTTATAGTTTTTCAAAATTCGAATTATAAAGAATTGAAAGCTATATAAATTTTGATTAATTTATAATATCTTTATATTGAAAATAACTAAGAAATTCGATTGTATTAATGATAATACCGTGATTTCTTTATTTATTATAATATTTATTAAAAACAAAGAAATCGTAATTCTTTTTTTTATAAAGTTTTATTAGAAAAAAATTAGTTTTGTACTTTATACAATTATTATTATTCGATTAAATGTTGTTTTTACAACTTTTTAATTAAATCATTATTTTATTAATCTATTAATTTATTTATTTATTTATTTATTATATTTAACGTTTATATAAGCTAGCTAGGCTTTTGACTTCCCGAAAAGTATTAAAGACAAATAATACATTAATGGGTTGTAAACTTAAAAGCTCATCATTTAGGTATATATTGTACAACGTCGCTAGGTTGAAATATTGAAACCGCTTTCTTTCGGCGGTTTCTTATAATTTTAGTTTTGTTGAATAGTTTTTTTTTGTTGTTTAAAAGAGCGTTTTGTATTAAAAAGATTAACTTTTGTTTATTATACTTAAAGAAAGTAAATATCGGGCTATATAGCAATTATATTAATAAGGAACGTTAAAAGGGTAGTTATTATATTAGATTACAGTTTTTGTATTATTATATAAAGTATTATATCGCGTTTTATAAATTGCGCTTTAGATTAAACTCTAAGATAAAGCAAAGAATAAAAAAGGGAAAAAAAGGGTAAAGAAAAAATCGAGTAAAGTATTACGTTAAATATTATTCAGAGTATTGCTAAGTTTTCGATTGCAAAATATAAAGTATTGTATTATTGCAATAAAACGTTTGAATTTTTTTGGAAAAACAAAAAGTTGTTATATATAATTGTACCTTTCCCAAGCGATTATTAATAAGCAAACGGGTTTAAGCGATTACGAATAAAACCTTTTAATAAAGATCTTATAAAAGATAAAGTATTTAAAGGTTTTAGCTTTACTATATAAACAATAAGTCTTTATATTTTCGTATTTGAAACGTTTATAATAAGCTTCAAAATTATTATATTTAGATCGCAACATTAGTAATTTATATAATATTGATTTAGCAAGTTTAAACTTTGTAAGTTTTTTAAATATATAGTTTAATTGTTATTTGCGATATCCTTTTGTTAATATAAATTTGTTTTTGCTTTATCAATTGTTTATCGTATTACAAATTAAACTTTGTATTATCAAGTTTATCCTATTAATCGTTAATTGCGCAATAAGCCTTAGATCTACTATATTGCTTTTCGCGCTTACGTTTATTAGCTTATCCGTTGTTTTATTGTTGGTAATCCTTTAGTATCTAAAGGACCATTATATTTTAATTATGTATTGATCGATAAGTTTATAGCTTTTTAAGAACGTTTATTATGAAATATTCAAATCATTCGTATATTTGTATTATATTATCGAAATGTTATCAATATAAAGCTATCTTTGTGTATCTATAATGGTTAACAATATTAACGCTTTTTGTAACCTTTTTAAAGTATTTATTGTTTTTGTATCGAAAATATACAAAAATATATTAATTGCATTTTTGCTAATAATAATGAAATCTTATCCTTAGTAAATTGTATAATTATAATCTATATGTTTGTTTACGTTATTATACAATTCGGATTTATCGAAAAAGATAATAATTGTATTAAAAAATAAAGCGTTCTACTAGTTAATAAAGCTTTTCGCTATTATTTCTTTGTTTATCCTTTTTGTAAGGTTCGTTTTATACTTGGAGATATAATGCGAAAGGGAAAGGATTAAACAAAGCGTTTTTGAAAGTAGCCGATTCGCTGTTCATAGCTTTATATTGTATTATATACAATACTTTAATGCGATTAAACGTATAATAAACGAATGATGTATATTCAGCTTTTTAAATTGAAAAGCCATATTAATACGAATATATTTTAAAGCTATTTCGCAAAGCAAAAGACTTATATTATATAAACTAGTTATTATAAACATAATTCTTCAAATTGGTAATATGCCCTTTATTGCTATATTGATTACTTTATTCGTTTTCGTTATATGTAACTCTATACAAGTGTTTACTATAATGCTTTATAAATAGTCGCCATCCGTATTCAATTTCGTTTATCCCGGGTATTACGCTTTTGCTCTATATAATAACGAAAGCAGAATGCAAATAATCGTAACTTTTTGTAGAAAAGTTGCAAAGGGCCTATATTACGTATTAACAAAGTATTTAATATACAATGCTATTTTCCATACTTTTTTTATTTGTTCCGCAATATACTTTTTGAATATAAGTTTGCGATCAAGCTATACTTTTAGCTATTTCAACATCGGTTATTTTGTATCGTTCAATACACTTATTGTAAATTGTATGATTAATATAAAGGAAATAATTATTTTCAAAATATATATGTAACGTTTACAAATAAAGTGTATCATCTCCAACTTTTCTGATGCAAAAACAATTTTATTAGTTTATCCCTATACTTCGATTTTTTATATATTTTGCGTAATCGTTGTAGTATTCTTTTTCAATATATTGCTTACTTTGTAAAGCGCGATATTGTTCGTATATTTGAAATAAAAAGCTTGGTTTTGGTTTAAAAGTTCCATTAAATAAAATATATAAAACATTGAAGATAAAGATAAACTTTAAAAAATATTGTATTATATTCGCGATTTGTTTGTATACATATCCTTTAGCTTAACCATCATTTTGCGATCCTATAAAAACGATCGAACCATTTTCAGAAAAATTATGGATTAGCCTTAATTTTGCATTCTCTTTAGTAACCGTTGAGGTAGCAATACATCGAATACGCTTTAAACGTTCATTATAATCAATATAACTTTTCGTTTTTTGGCAAAAACGTATTTTACGTTATATACGAATATTGTAACTAAATCTATAGCTAATCGTTTAAGCAAAACCCCGCAATATTAAAGGTTTAGCGTACTATGCATTAGTAACATTTATATTATCCGTTTTACAATAGTTTGTTCCAAACTTTTGTTTACGTAGAATAGTAAAGTTATCGAACGCTAAAAGCATACAAAGTTTTTATCTTTTTTGCCGATTTTGAATAATATTATTATTTCGGCTAATCGCTAAACTTTGGAGAAATAGTTTTTTTTAAGATAGTATTCGAAAAAATTATATAAATATTTTTTAATGTTATCTCAATAGGCTTTCAAAAGTCTAATTATAATCCTGTTAACTCTTAGCGAAGTATTTAAAACCCCAATAATATTCCGTTTCACTTTTTCAAAGAATACAATAATATTTTAAAGGAAAGTAGAGATATAATTTTTTAATATCGGATTCGCTTTTAGATTATTAATACTATTGTATCTATACAATACTTTGTTTAATAGAGCTTATACTTTCTCTTTTATGCTTTTGATTAATTAGTCGTCGATTATAAACAATAGAGTTTTAAAGAAAGAAGTTGTTTTATATCAATCTATTACTTTATATAAATTTACGTTATTTAATATATTATCAATTATTTTTTTTTAATACTCTTTTTTCGCTTTATACATTATAATAAACATCCGTTTCCTATTTTCGAGGGTTTTGTTAAAGTATTTATATAAGCTATACGTTATTGTACTTTCGTTGATCCATCAAAGCGTTAATTATACCCGGTCGTTTGCCGATCGTTTTACAATTCATATTGATTGTTGAAATAAATTAATAAACTATTTCACAATTATTTCCAATTCGATATCCATAGCGATATTTCCGATTTTTAATAGTTAATATACTTCGCTTTTCATCAAATTAGCAAATGTATATAAGCCGTTTTCGATAATCTTATATCCAATGCATTTGCTAAATACTATACTTCGCCCTGAAATAGTAATGATTTGCATATAATAATCCGATTTGCAATCTATATCCCAATGTATTATCGTTTTTGCGAAAAGTATATTAGAAAAGGTAAAATCAATTATATGCTTTATATAATAAATAAATATCTCTATTTCGTTAATAAAGTTTATATTAATATCCTATAACCAATTAACAAATAAAGCTCTTTAAATAATCAACAATACTTTTAGTTTATAAATATTATATTTCGCATTAAAATTCTCTTCGATTAATATATAAAACGTTAAAGTGATACTCATTGTATAATGTATCATTATTGTAATATTAGATTTATAATAAATATTAATTATATAATAACCGTTTATTTCAAACTATATTATATCTTTACAATGTTTACCACATCGTTGTTACATTTATATCGCAGCCTTTCGCTATATATACGATATAGTTCTTAATCGCTTGGTTTCTTTTTTGGTTGCTTCTTTCAATTTCTACAAATCGTAAAGAGTATAGCATTTATATACCGGGTAATTCTATATCTTAATATCCAATAAGTTTTAAGGTTCTTAAATATAAATTATATCCATTTCGTTTTTGTAAATAAGTTAAAACAAAACATTATATACCTTTATTTCTTTTTTTATATTCGCTTATAC
This sequence comes from Monilinia aucupariae, assembly GCA_002162555.1. Lineage (NCBI taxonomy): Eukaryota > Fungi > Ascomycota > Leotiomycetes > Helotiales > Sclerotiniaceae > Monilinia > Monilinia aucupariae. The sequence continues at coordinate 478,200 of NGKF01000025.1, read as the reverse complement.
TATTATTATATATAGAATTGGATTATTCTTATAATCTTTATTGTTATACCAATCTAGGTTTTTATTTATTAAAAGAATCGATAGTTTTAATCAATTGCATAATTATCGCAATATCATTGTTATTAGTATCTATCGCATTTTCAACGCAAACTTTGTATATATTGTTTTGTAACAAAAGCTTTAAATTCATTTGATTTAAGGTTGCTTTAAAACGTTTCAATATTTTATTTTGCGATATCGCTATATCTATTGTATGTTTAACGTTATCGTTTGTTTTCTTTGGAATCGCTAATATCTAGATTTCGATATGAATAAATACCAAGGTCCGAACAATGCTTTGTTGTATAAAGCTTTGCATGTTTTGGAATGTTTAAAAGTTTTGAGCTTTTGTTTGGAATGTGTATACTATTTATATAATGTATATAGTTGTTTTTAAAGCGTACACTTTTTGAACTACTCGATTGTTTCTATAAATCAGTTTTATTTAAGCTTTAGTTAAATTGTATTATAACTTACTTTCAATTATACTATAAGGTATTAATGAGCAATCTTTATATTTTACTAGAAACGAACTATAATATTCGTTATATTTCGTAAACATCAAATATAATTTATATATTAATCCTTGATATTTAATTTTTGCAATATTACAATTGTTGTATTATATAGATTTTATATAATAGTAAATATTGTAATAAGTTTAGCAACTTTATTTATAAAGCTTTATTTGGCTATAGGGAAATAAAAGAGTGAAAAAAAGAGTAGCTTCAAATAAACGAAAGGGAGCGATTGGGATAATAAAATTAATTACCTAAATATTCTCCGCATCGTTTTCAAAACTTTTGAAGTATTTAATCGAAGTAATATTGGTTTGGATCTGAGCCTCTTTCTCTATTATCTCTTTAATAACTTCGACCCATTCATCAATCGCGCTAAACAAAATGTTTAGTACTAAACGTATACAATGGTTATATTACATCTCTAGAAAATCGAAATATATAACTTTAATGATTTTATAGATCTTTGATTTGTAAATATCCTTTATTAAAGTATCCCTTATCTTCAAGGATTTAAAGTATAGTATTCAACCCGATTTGCATTTTATCATCTCCGGAATATCTTTATTCTTAATACCCGGGATAGTTTTAATTAAATTCTTTCGAATCAAAAAAAAGTTATTATAATATAAACTTATAAAAAGAGCGTATTTAATAAGAATACGTTTATCTATTTTTATTACTTTAGCAACATTTTTTTTTATAGAGTTTGTTTTAAAAACTTTGCTTTGAAAAGCAATCGATGGTTTGTTAGTTTTAAAGGTTTTTACGATTTTTGTTTATATTATAAACCTTTCGGTTATTGTTATACCTTTTTATGCTTTAAGGATTTTTGGGTTTATAATTATATTTATTACAAAAGCGTTTGCAATATATATTAGGATCGCTTTTTGAATCGATATAATAATATATATTTTCTCTTTAATAAAGGTTTTAATAATTCTTTTTAAAAAGTTAATAAATGCAATTATATATTTACAATAGATTATTGCTTACTATTCAATCTTTTATAGAAGCCTATTAACTTTTTAAAAAGCTATCGATTATTGAAGCCTTTCAAGTATAATAAAAGAAAGCGATATATTTTTAGTTCTCTTTTTAATTCGATTTTGAAGAGAAATAGGCGAGAAAGGATCTTGTTGCTATATATGGTTGTTGTCGATCACCCGCGATCCCCTCGCCGATGTAGTAAAGCCCGTTTCTGCCATAATGGCTTAAAAGAGCGTTTCGTATCTCTTTCGTACGTGTATCTTATACTATACAGCGCTGTATCGTAATATATCGTCGTCGTTTTGTGTTAAGTACAGATGTTATTAAATGTGTTACTAATCTATTAAAGAAGTATATAAAAACTATAAATCACTATTTATAATATTTATAGAATATAAAGTATTTGGATTGTAAATATGACGGAGATCCATTACTTTAACTTTTATTCTACTTTAATACTTTTTTTTTTTACGAATGATCTGGATTTTAAGCGATCTTTATAAAAATATATTATATTTTTATTTAAAGGTCCTATTAATTGAAAGGCTTTTTGTTAAACTATTATTATTATATTTATTACAAAAACCAAGCATTTAAATGTTGAATATATTATTACAAAAATTATAGTTACTTTTAAACTCTTAAAAAAAGTAAATTTAATGATATAGAAATTTTTTACAATTTATTATAATAATACCCAAATTATTCGTTTTGTTATTAAAAAGAATAAATATATTATTACAAAGTTATATTACATTGATATTTAAAATATATAGTTTTGTTAGGAATATATAAATCGAAAGTTTTTAGTATTTTATTTGACAATTAAAAATATACTTATAAATAAATTAAGAATTTAAATTATTAACTATTCGAAAAGTTTATATTATTAATTAATTTATAAAATATTAAATTTTGTATTATAAAATTCGTTTAAATTATTTATACAATATCATTATTTCAATATTATATAATCTACAATAATACCCTTTTTCTATTACTCGTTATTTTTTTGGCTTTTCGTTTAATAGTAATGACCTAGATCAAATTCTGGATTTTTTGATTATTGTTGTTATTATCGTTACTTTTCGAAATAAAATTGATTGAAACATTTGTAAAGCAATTTGCTATATTGGAACTTGCAATATCGTTTGTTTTCTTCAAACTTTTCGAATATATTTCTTATTCCTCTTTTTTCTTTTTTTTCTTTAATTTCTTTTCCTTTTCTAATTTCTTTTTGTAATAGAACAGCATTATCCTTAATATTGTTCTAAATAATTTAAACTTCTCAAATTCCATTTGTTATTATTTTTTCATATTTTCATTATAAAAAATAGAATAATTTATCAATTTTATCTTTTCTTTAATCTTAGCTTTAAAGAAATCGATCGTTATTATATATAAATAACTAAAAAGCTTAATACAAAAGTGATTATAATATTTATAGTATTTTATATTAGTTAAATTAGTATTGCGATAGTATACGTTATCGCTTTGCTTAGCGATTAACGATTTTATATATCAAACGCAAAGTATAGTATTTCTTTTCTTTTTTGTTCTCGACTTTCTATATTTAAACGCTTTTTCTTTTACTTCTTTTTCTTTTCTTTTTTCTTTTTTAGCCAAATCTTTTATTTTCATTTTTTTAACACTACAAATATTAAAATCTGCAACTTTTTTCTTTTTACGTTCTTTAAACTTTACATTTTCATTAAAATTAATATTTTGAAAGAATAAACAACCTTAGTAATTATTATTAAAAGAATTAATAAAATTATTTAAATTTATCTTTTTTTTTGCTATTTTAAACTTAATTGGGAACTAAAACCATATTAGTATTATATTAAACAGAAAAACATAAAAAAGTGAGCAATTGAAATTTTTGAAAATAAAACCCAATTCGCATCAAATTATCATCAGAATATTCCCCGAATCCCTTTCGTAAAATCAATTCACCCGGAATCGAAATGGCAACCTCGTTAACGCTAGATCTAGATTTCCGTTGAGCTATAATATTTGAAAATAAATTAAACAAATCTTATTTATTTATTAATAAACTTCTCATTGCAATATCTTATATAATCATTATTTAAACAATATCAATACTTTTGAAAACAATCGATAACTTTACAGAAAATCAATACATTTTGTTGGAAATGATTTGTAATTATGCAAAAAAACTTTTCAATGTTTAAACTATTCTCTTTAAAGAAAAGTATAGTACATTATTATAAGCTTAAATAGCAAATCAATTCGAAAGGATAAAGCGAAAACTTCAAAAAACCTCGAAACAGAAATTATAAGCAAAAATTACTTTGCTAAGGAATGCTTTAATAGTTATATAATATATCGATATATAAAACTTAATTCATAAACTTATACTAGTCTATAACTTCAATAACTATAAGGTTCAAATCGATCCAATGGAAATTGGAACTTTAAAAGAAACAACAAATAAAGAATTTATTATCTGAATTAATTTTACTATCTTTATAGTTCAAATAGTAAGCATATATAAAATAACAAATATTAGGTTTACAATCATTATAAAAACTAGAGAGGAATATAATGCAATTGTAAATAATCTGGAATAGCTTTATTACTTTTTCCTTAATACTAAAACCAAAAAACCAACCTATTAAATCATAATATATAATGTTTACACGGATATAATTAACAAAAACAAAAAGGATTTTTTGTAACAAAAGTTTATTTTATAATTAAAAGCCGATAATACAAAACTAAACTTGAAAATCGATCATTCGTTTTAACTAATTCAATATAACGCAAAAGAGAAGAAAATATTATTTTTGGTGTTGGTTTTAATTTCCCCGAAAATGGCCAATATAGTATTAATAGATAATTTATTCCATAAATCCTAATGGTATAAAACGAGTCTGTATGATACTATTTATATTTTTAACAAATATTATAATTGTTAGGAATTAAGCTATTACAAATTTTAATTATATATAAAGAAAACAATATACGATAATTGTATAAAAAACTATCGAATAGATATATACTTAAAGAAAGGCTCTAAATATAAAAAAAATGGAAATGCGCTAATTGCAAAAGCAATCATTGTGTATAGAATAGATTTAATTGTCGAAAACTAAGCGATAAATTCGTTTAAACAAAAAAAAATAGTATTATATACACTAAACAGATTTGCAATAAAAAAAAGCAAACAACTATTTTTTATAAACTCATTTTCATTTAACTTTATTTTCTTTATTTTACAAAACGCTTTAAACAAAAGAAGGAAAACAATAGAAAAAACGCCTTTTCGTTTAATCTTATATTAGATAAAACTAATTATAATATTTAATATTTAATTCTTTCAATTAAAAGCGATTATTAATATCCCTAATATTTAAGCATTCATTTCTAATATTTAAAAGTTAATGCTTACTTTTCAAACAATAACAACGTTGCTATATATACTATAAAGAAACACTACAATAATACGCGAGATTAATAAATTATAATAAGGAATTTAAAATATTATAGTATAATATTAATAAACAAAAGATAGTTATAGTAACCCTTTTTAATAACCCGGAAATAATACAGTATTAAATCGTGATAATTCAAAAGCTATAAACAAATAGATTTAACTAAAACACTTATAATAATAATAAAAACTAGCATTTTATATATAAATAATAAAAAGACACAAAAATAGTTATATTTATTAACAAAAGATTTAATATTAAGGAATGGATCTTTATTATATCTATATTGGATTTATGCATTTTTATTACTTAAATAAACGATTCAAATTAAAAGATATTTATTCAAATCACTAATATCTATAATCCGATCCCAAACTCACGTTATAGAGCTACCAGATCATTTATTTTATCGGTTATAGAAACCAAGCTAAACAATTATAATGTTCGATATATTGTATTAAAAGACTTTAATCTATATTATTCGTTGTAAAAAGGAATTGCAAAATAAATACTAAAAGAATACTTTATTACTTTAATTAATTTAATACAACAAATTAATATTGTTTTAACCATATTAGAGGTATCCAAGATATAGAACAAAAGGATCTTTTTTTCCATTATTAATTTTATATGAATATTATACAATTTAGAATATCTATTAATAAATTGTAGGGTTTAAAAGAATTTTAATTTTGGTTTAAATTATTTTCCGGTTTAAATAAGATTTAATTTAACCTTTAAAACGTTCGAAATTTTATATAAGTAACAATGAAAAAAGATAATAAACAAAAACTTTTATAATGTTTTTCGTTATAATGTTCTAAACGAAATACTTATATTTGATAATAAATAGAATATAAATCTTTTCTTAAACAATATCTTTTATTATATAATCAAATTAATCAATAATATAATCTTTAAATCCAAAATGATAATTTATAATAAACTGTATTAAACATCTCAATGTTTTGTTTTTGTTAAAAAAACGCAATCATTAAAATATAAACTATTAGCCATCGGCTTTTAAGCGATTTGTACAAAATATAATAGAATGTACAAAGCGAAAAAAAGAATAATAAATAAAGAAACGATAATCCATTTTCGAAAGTAATTAACGAAAGTAATATATATGCAAAAAAGGATTTGGAACGCAAAGAAATAAACTAAGAATAGAAGTTATTTCTCTAAACAAATACTATAATTCCTAAACCTTAAAATAAGCGATATTTGGATTATAACAAAATCAAAAAAAGCTTTAGTATTCGCAAACTATTTCTTTGTATCCCCGTTATATATTGATTTAATAAACATTATTAACTATAATACAAAAAAAAAAGATATTTATAATTATTAAATAAGGAATGAAATATTGACAAAAATGATATACATTTTATAGCCATTAAGCTTTCAAACTATAAAGCATTCGGCCCATTTGGATTCATTAATTTCGTTATTAAAAAATCATTTAAGGTTTTCGATTTTTATTTTATATATTTGTTCAGCGGATATATCGAATTAAATTATTTTCTTAGATACTTTAAACAAATGTATATTATTATAATCCCAAAACCAAACAAAAATAAATTGCTAATAAAGTTTTATCGTTTAATAACTCTTTTTGATACTTTTAACAAATTGCTAAAGAAATTAATTATTAACAAAATTTTATATATAACAAAAACCAATGAATTTCTTTTTATTCATTAAATAAAAGCGAAATTTGTATAAAACACCATTATAGCACTAAAACTATTTATTGAACAAATATATATGCTTTAAAAATCTTTCCCAAATCAAATAGTTAATTTTTTAAGTTTCGATATAATAAAAGCATTCGATAATGTTTTTTACCCGCGATTGTTATATATCCTATACCAAAAACGAATACTCAAATACTTGATTAATATAATAACCAATTTCCTCATCGATAAATATAATAATATACAAATAAATAATTATATAAACCTTCAATGTTTAGTATACAATAGTATTCCGTAAAGATCGTTGCTAAACCCGATTCTTTTTCTATTCTACAATAACAAACTGATCGAAATCTACTTTATAGTATATCAAAGGGATAATATAATAGGATTTGTAAACAACATTAACATTTTGGTATAAAATGTTACTATTATAGATATTTGCTAGATTTTACAATATATATACAACAAATACTAGGATTAAGCAAAACGCTACAAAGTTAAATTCGCTTTAAAGAAATATTAGTTTTTATATCTTATTAGAAACTTTAAACGATATAACCTTATCGCTTTAATTGTTTTTGATTCTATTACAGTTAATCTATATATAAATATTAAAGTATTAAATCTTCAAATCGATAAACAATTAAAATGGCAAGAATATATAAAAAAGATCGAATATAAACTGATGACTCAGATTTTGGCTTTAATATATACAATATCTGTCGGAATACGTGAATAGGATCCTGATATGTATCGGGCAATGCTATAAGCATTGTACAATACATACAAGGAAGATATGAAATATCTGTTATACATTAGAAGAGTTTTCACCCCCTTTTCCATTTTGAGCAAAGGGGTAGGAAATAAATTAATATACAATTTCCTCTATAATTAAATATACTCTTTTTTCTTTGTACGAAGAAAAAAGGATATATATTTTAATTTAATATAATACTTTTTATACCATACATTTTATGTTTAATATAATTGTAGGTTTATAGTGTGAATTCAATACTAATTAATGATTGAAATTACATTTCAATTATAGAACAATTAAATATAATATTTAGAAAAAACAAAATCGAGAAACGGATGAAGGATATTTATTTAATACGTACAATACTTTTATACAAAATGTTATTAAAAAACACTTTGTATTATCTTTAGAAATTGTATTACAAATCAATATTTGCAAACAAATCTTAATCCAGGGTTTAAACGAATATTGTATGAGTATATATTGATTACAATTTATATAAATGCTTTAGGAAATCTTATTTATATTTATTATACATTTCGATTAATCGATTTGTACAAAAAAACTGCATTATTGATCTTATAAAATTCAAATCAATTACAATCTATTACAATATTGCAATATTATATTTTCTATATTTAATAATATATTGTATAATATCGAAAGATGGGGATAATCTTTTGATTTAGCAATTCAAGAACAATTTGTAAAGATTAAAGTTAATATATATATTACAATATGGATCGTCAATTGTTAATATTAATGATATACTGAAACAACATTTTGGGAAGAATTTCAAGAAGCTTTTATTGATTGAATTATTAACCATTTTTGTACGGCAAATAAAGTTTATTTAAAACTATATCGATTATACTTTATATGATATAAAATAAAAATAGACAAACCAATCGTTTGATATAGATTCTTTATTAGATTAGTTTAAATAGTAGTAGAGAATTCGAAAGCCAAATAAAACGATGAAATGGAATAAGAAAAAAACGAATACTGGCAAATCAATTTTAAAAACTTTTCTACACTAAGCGAGGTAATAAATCCATTGTACAACAAATCCTTAATGCAATTTGAGTCGAAACTATTTAATTAATAAAACTCGGACCAAAATGTATTAAATCTTTAGTTTAAACGAATCGAATTTACAATTGAATACTCTATACAACAAAAGATGGACAATAAATATATAATATTCGAAAACCATCGATATTTATTTATATGATCTGTATTATATATATTGGATAAAAAACGATTATTCCTATACTTCAATATAAATTATAATACAACAACTTCGATAATTAAATTATATGATAACCAAAGCTATATTATACGAGAAAGAATATTATATAATACTATTACGAATATCAAAGTTTTGTTCAATATAATAAAAATATATAGAAATGATAAACAAAAATATAAAAAAAAAGAATATAATTTTTTGAATATAAAATTGTAGATTTTTTTCGATTACTATACAAAGATTGATTTTATACAAAAAGAGTATCATTTAGTATTCTCTATTATATTGAAAGATTGAGCGTTAAGTTTTTACTTCGATAAGATATTAGGACAAAGCTTTGAATTCGATAATATAGTTATATTTATACAAATACATTTCGAAACAAAAGAACGTTGTCAAAAATATTTAATTGAATAGTAATTAACCATTTTGATAAATATTATATAAAAGCATTTAAAGAAATCTTTACTAAAGAATCTGGAATAGTTATTCGTCGATTTGTATATATTGTAATATAATCTTATCGACGATTATTAAACAAAAACGAATCTACAAAATCAAATCTTTAACGTTTATTGAAATGTACAAAAATATTCTATAGTATTATTACAATCTATTATTTCATATAAAAATCTTTATGCAAAACTAAAAAGCGTTATAATATTTACTATATAAACGCGAAATTTAATATTATTAATATATTTATAAAAAGATAAACAATATAAAAAAGAATTGAAGTTTTAATAGTTTTGGATAGATCGTATATATAACAATAGGGCAAATAAAAGAAAAGAAAGTTATTACGATTATTATAACCAAATGTTTAGTAAACGGACGTTCTTTGGACAAAAAGATTTTTTTAATCGATCAAAACAATTATCTATAGATTTTTTCCGAGGCAAATTGTATAGAAAAGAATAAAACGATAATAATAAAAGCTTTGAACGAATAAAAGTATATTTTATTTGCAGCAAAAACGGCCATTAAGTTCGAGATTATTTATCGTACAAATAAAGAAAATCGTATAACCAATATATTTCAAAATACGATACAATCCATAAACAATTCGATTACTTTCAAATCGAACCCAAAGAATTAGATTTAGAGGAAGTTGAACAATACAATTTGAAATACGATAAAAAGAAGCTTTCGATAAAGGAAAGTATAATCGATATATTCTTTACAAAGGTTGGGAATATTAATAGCGTAAGCGTTGCTACAATATTGAATAATAATGTATATCTCTATTTGCTTATCAAATCGGATAAATTATCTAGATTGTTCAACAATATTAAAAAGATCTTTTCATTAAATAAAAAATATAATAAAGGCATTTTCCAAAGTATTATACTCGATACTAAAGCATCAAAAGTTTTAACAATTGGAAAGTTTCAGATTAAAGCTTTAATATATACAAATATTCTTATAAACATCGATTATACAAAAGGTTTAGATCATTAAATAAGATTTGGAAAAGGATTTGTATAATTCAAAAATATAATTATTGTTCCAATTTTAATTGATAAAATTCGATTTTTTATTGTTCTTATTAATATACTATTTTTGTTTTGTATTAAAGATATAAACGATATAAAGGTATATTTGAACAATGTACAAAACGTTTTTATACAAAACAACATTTTGATCCCTATTATTCGAAAATGGAGTTATTCATAAATATTATTAAAAAAGAAGGATTGTACAATCTTCTACAATCATTTAATTAAAATAAAGTTGAAATAAGTTTATCGATGCTTTAAACATTCATTTGTACAAAGATTAAAACAAATGCTGAATCGCGCAGAGTATAATATAGACAATCAAATAATCGAAAAGTTGTACAAGTATTATAAACATTGTTAATTATATACGAAATTACTCAATTGATTTAGATTTGTATTAAAGAATAATATTAAGTTTAATTATTCGATAATTCTAAACGTTTTTTATATTAAAGGGAAGTTAGTTATCCATTTTGTAAACAAAGCGATATTATACAACGCAATAATATTTTTAAAAGATATATTGATAAAGATTGTATAAGATACAATACAAAAATATTGAATCGATATATATTTAAGTCCTTTAGATTACTTTACTTATAATGTTAATATCAATTTTTCTTTAAAAGAATTCCGATAAAATGCTTGAACAATATTAATCGAAATTAAAGAAATATTAATGAAAATATATTATAATATTGGAAAAGTTGAAAGATTCTATGTCTTTATACAAAGAGCTTATAAAATCTTTATTGATGAGTTGAAAAACAAAGGGATTAATAAAGAATTATTGTTGTAAATAATAATAAAGATTGTGAACAATATAATAAATCTTTAAAGGTTAGTTTCTATATTGTTAATATTCGATGTTTATTCAAAAGTTACTTTGTACAATGCTTTTACTTTAAAAATGATTAAACAGGCCAAAATAGTTCAATTAATAATAAAATAGATTCGCGATCTTTAAGTTAAAAGAATAATACAAAAAGCGTTAATTAAGCAGAATGGATCAAATTCGTATAAAACCTTGAACTTTTTATTGCAATCACAAATTTGAATATAAAAAGAAAAAAAAGAATGAACAGAACCATATATATTGTTAACAATCAACGATTATATATATACAATCGAAATACTAAACGAACTAATAGATTTTCGATGTATTGTTATTAAACCATTTTATATTCTTTTGGACGAAAAGGTTGAGGATAATGATGAATTACAAAAACAAAAAGCTATTCTACAATTTTAACAAATAAGGGTAATAATTCGAAAAGGTTAACAAGTTAAAATGTTTATTATAGAAATACTTGTTTTTGTACAAGATAGTCGAATCTTTATTGAAATCTATATAACAAAGAAAGAGCAAAGTAATTATAAATTAGTAATTCAATTTCATACAATTGGAGTTATTACAATAAATAGATAGCTATTTGAAAAAGCTTAAACTAAAAAAATCAATTTATTAATTACAAGGGATATATTCGAATTTGTACGATACAATCCTAATATTTATATTGATTATATTTTCAACTTTAGATTGATAAATGAACTAAAAAGGAAAATTACAAATGCTCTATATAAAAAGTTACGATTAGTTATTTAAATATACAACGATGATAATAAACAAACTATTTTAATACAATCTTTAATAATTCAACATTTAAATTAAAGATTTATTGCAGTATTAATTCTATCTTTGAAAAAGATAAAAATAAATCTATAGATCTGGGATATCATTTAAGTATACGTATAATTAGATATTATACTCAATCGTACGATTTTAATTAACCTGCTAAAAAAGTTTAAGGATAAATATAAACCTAATATAATTATGATTGTTAAAAAACCATTGTATAGTATATCGAAAGTTGATATTTATTGATAGGCAATTTATTAGAAACATTATTAAAAGAAGTTGAATATAAATACTTCATCGTACAATCCATATTTACTAATATCTCGGGGCATAAAATTTGGTATTGTAAAAATACAAATCGATAACAATTTGATTTTTACTTTGACCGAATTTATATAGAAAGAAAATACGGAATTGAAGAAAGCTAAACTATTAATTAAATCAATCAAAAAGATTTTGGACATATCTCCTTTGTTATTTAACGAATATATTATATAATAAAATAAGGAAAATATTATGCTTATTTAAAAAGCTTAAAGGAAAAGGTTGGAGTTAATGAAGAAATCGATAGATCAAAATAATCGTTATTAGAAACAAAAGGTAAAAGATGCATATATTACAACTATATACCAACCCGAAACATTGTATGATATATCTATCGCTGTTTAACATTAACATCCCTTGGACAAAGAGATTAATATATTAAACAAGCGTTTGAAATAGTAGAAAGAAAATATCGATCGCGAATTACAATATATTTCTTTGGATTTGTTGAAAACGAAATTCTTCATTTTTGTTAATGAATCATTCGCCAATAACAAAGATTTGACCAATCAAATAAATTATATTATCGTATTAGGCAATAAATCTTCAATAAAATCAGATTCTTTCAAATTGAATAGCAATATTATTTATTATACTAATACAAAAAGCAAACGAATAACAAGAAGTGTATTAATATCTAAAATATATAGCATGGTAACCAATATCGATATTGATATTATATTTCGTACAATAATAGATATGATTACAAAGCAGTTTAATCTGCCCAATATATTTATTATTATATATATCGATTTTTACTCCTTATATAAATGTTTAATCAAATTGAGAATAATCAAAGAGAAAAAGCTAATAATCGATATTATGGTTTTAAAGTAATTGTATAAGCGAAAAGAGTTTATAGAGATCCAATAAATAAATAAAAATAATAATCTAGTCGATACAATAATGAAAACGAATCCTAATAAGTCTTTAAAAAAGCTTATAGATATTAATAAATTGGATATACAAATTAAGGGATAAGTTGATCGTAAAGATCGATAAATAAGGGCTATATGCCTTTGTACAAATTGTTTTTCCTTTGTTTTTTAAGTTTTCTTAGGATTTTTCTATTCCATTTTGTATCCTTTTCTTATATTCCTCTAATATATTAAGCGATTATAATATTGTATATTACAATACATTACAAAAACTATTTAATATTCATTTATTATTTTATTTATATATATCACTATTTATTTACACTTTTCTTTGCATTGTACAACAAAAAAATAACTTTTATTTTATTTCATTTTATTCTATTTTATTCCATTTTATTTTATAAAAGTAAAAAGAAAAACATTCAAAAACATTTTAAAATTCTCTCGAAAAACATGTTATATAACAAAAGCTTATTCAATTACAAAAGGCTTATTTATAGAATTAATACCTTTTTTCACTTCGCTATCATCGAGCGTACAAACCATAACAACCTTATTTTCACTATCGTTGTTCGATAATTCCCGGAATCAATCTTTATCCATAATTTCTATTTCAATATTATTGGGTAATACAAAGCATCTCTTTTTATAATCGCGCTATTTGTAGTTTTTGTAAATATTGTTAAAATAGCTTATCGTTCTACAATACTTCAAAAACAAAGTGTATCTATAATGTTAACAAAACATACAATATCTTTATACAATCACCCCAAAACATTGAATAAAGAAAGTATTCATATATAATATATAACAAATCAAAACTTGTTTAAAAGAAATACAATCAAAAACCATTATATAATCGATACCAAGAAACACTAAGATTATACACTGAGCATTGTTATAAATCAAAAAACGCAAAACATCGCTATTAATTGATAGTACAATATACAAATGATCGTTGTCTACCCGATCGATAATAGCATTTCAAAAAGTTCGAACTTGTTGATATTAAATAGGGTTAAAGGCTTTATTGTACAAAACATATATCAAAAACTGAAATTCGAAATATGGATTTGTTTAAAGTTGTATAATTTATATTTTTGATTTCTTTTTATTATTTATATGATTGTTTTGTTTATCTTTGATTGTTTTTGTATTATTCTTACAATTAGTTAAACTCTATACAAAACTAATACACTTTAATACAAGGAACAATTTATCGTTTAGGTTGAACAAAAAGGTTATAAAGAATAAAAAAAGGAAGAAAAGAAGAAGGATAACTTAGAAAATTATAAAGGTAAAAAAAAGCAAAATGATAATCAAGCGACAAAATAATAATAAATATTTATGTTCTCGATATTAGGTTTCTTTATATAACATAACTACTTTATATTATATAGTATTATATAATACGCTTTGTACAAAGAAAAAAAGAAGATTCAATATCGAAATATATAAATAGGATCCTGATATATATTGAGCAATGCCGTAGATATTGTACGATATATATAAGGAAGATATAAAATATTTGTTATATATTAGAAGAGTTTTTACCCCTTTTTCCATTTTGAGTAAAAGAGTAGGAAATGAATTAATGCACAATTTCCTCTATAGTTAGATATACTCTTTTTTCTTCGTATAAAAGAAAAAGGATACATATTTTAATTCAATATAATACTTTTCATATCATACATTTTGTACTCAATATAACCGTAGGCCTACAGTATGAACCCAACAATATTCTTTATATAGGAAATAACTCTATATAATGTACAACAAATCTATAAAGCAATGATAATGCCAATTATTATTTATACTTTAATCGTATAATATACGTTGAGTAAAATAAAGAAAATAAAAAAAAACATTATTTTAAAGCTTTAAAAATAATAAAATGTTTCTTTTCGATTAGTTTGCGAAAGCTTTAAAGCCATCTTTATATTAATCTTTTATACGAAAACGATATGTATCCCTTTAAAGCTTTACTTTAACGAATTTTAAATAAAAACGAAATATAGAATTTAAACAATAGAAATAATAGATCTAATCCGAAATATATGCGATAAGGTTAAAAGAATAGTTTAAAGATGTAGAAGAAAAGCAATAAACTTTTTTACTTTTAAAATACTTAAATACAAATAGGTTATAAAAAGTATAGGGATTAAAAAGGTTTTGTTTCATCAAAATAATAATCCAATAATTAATAAATAGATACTTTTTGTACTATTCGCAATAGATTTGATTATACAAAAAACCCAGAACGATTGATTAAAAGAATAGCAAAATATGCGAAACAAGTATATTGAATAAAGAATACCAATTTACTGTAACTATAAAATTCAAAAGATTAAAATAGTAATATACAACGAAATATTAAAAAAAGTTTTATCAATAGTATTAGCAATTAGAACAAAAAAAATTGGTTTAAAAGGCTTTTTATATAACCGTAAAGTATTCAATATCACTTTGGAGTATAATCGATATGGATGAAGAAAACAAACAATAAAATACATACTTTTTAGATGCCCAATTTTCGAAATATAATATGCAAATCTGCAATGTAATATATATACCATTTTCGTTAAGCATTTGATTTGAAACAATTCGGTATTTAAAGCAACAACAATATAATTAATAAAAATTGGCCTTTTACTATAGTATAGATTATCTTTAAAAGTATTGATTAATGATATCTAAGATACTATTAAATTATCTAACAAAAAACTATTGTATATCCTACAAACCATTCAAAAACCCATCTAGTTTAATAAATCAACTTTTTATATATTATCGAAAAAACTTATAATAATCTTTGTATCTTTAATATTATTATTAATTTCATCAATAAAGTTATATTATATATATTAAAAAGTTTATTGCAAAAAGTTCGGTAATATATTTAAACCTTGTACAAATCCAAAAAAGTAATAAAACTAAAAGTAATCGATTCAAAAGCTTCCATTTATTGAATTTGAATAGTTTTAATATTGATAACACCTTTCTCGCATTATACTTTAGCAATTACAATAATTATATTTATTATGGTTACGAAAAAAGTACGATATTGTTCTGGAGTAGATATTAGAAAAGTAATCTTTTTATCAATTGTTTAAAGCATCTTTTTATAACGCTTAATTTCAAACTTCGCAATAAAAAGCTTTAGATTCCATTCATTATAATACATAGAGGTAGCGGTATCCTTCGCTTTGTTTACAATGTAAGCATCAACGACAAAGAAAACGCTTTATATAATTTCTATATAACCAATAAGGATCTATAGATATATATATTAGTATTAGCCTCGGTAGAAGTATAAGAAGAGTACGTTTACATTCTAGCAAAAAACTTTATTTTTATAACAACATTTATATTTTCCGTACTAGCGAATATAAATCAAGTTTAGTTTTACAACAAAGTTGTATAAACATTTAATACAATAACTTCGAAGTGGGACTTCAAAAGAACCCCGGGAGTATATTGGAAACTTGTTGTAGGCTTTGTTTTTTTTAAGGGATATCGTAATGAGATCGTAATAAGATTTGATGGTTAATTTGAAGGAAAAGAAGAAGAATTTATTGATTTAGAGGTAAAACAAACCTTTAATTATATAGCTTTTAAAAAAAAAAAAAAATATATTAAACAAAAAATTATTTAACGAAAATGAAGCTATTTATGGAAAGATATAGATGAAAAGCAAAAAAGTGAATGGTAAAATAGTGAATAGATGCGCTTTTATAAAAGAATTCTTATAGAGGGTGTATAAGTTATAGAAAAGGTGCGAAATAAGAAAGATTTATTTTCAAATCCAAGCCGGGAGAAAAAAGTACACTTTTTGATTTGTAATGATTATACAATTCGATATACTAATTTTAATTAACAAAGTAGAATAAAATATCTTTAATTTGTTGATATTATAGATTATCAATATTTAATAAAATGGATAATAGTTATAAGCATCTTGAAAATCTTTTGAGGGATAAAAAATTGTTTTATAAAAGCTTTTTCTATTATTTTTTTTACAAAACATCTATTATTGTATATATTATAAACAAATCGTATAATCAGCGTAGCTATAGCTATAGATAGATTAAATCGATTATGAATTACTACTACTATTATATTAAACAATTAATACAATTAAAAATATTCATTTTACATTTATATATATTACGTTTTGTAAGATAAGTTATAGTAATTAACGAAGCGAAAGCCAATTGGTTAAAAGCAACAATTAGTAATAGTACTTTAACGAAATCATCAAAAAAAAAAGATTCTAAAAAGCATTAATCGAGAATTGTATTAAAAACAAGAATTATTATACTCTTTATCTTTTTTTTCAATTAGTAACTTCCCTCGAATTAGTATAATTTTCAAAAGCGAAAGTCTTTTTT
>NGKF01000025.1:421718-460658 GCA_002162555.1 Monilinia aucupariae | reverse complement strand
TATATGAGAGGATATTTGAAAGGGATAAAGGTATAGGTATAAAACAATGATTGTATTGTTATCTATTCTTTTAAATACAAGATCCATTTACTCTTTATATATTACATATGAATGATTACATATAATAATACATAATCATTGTATAGCTTTGTAATCATAAAGATTTATAATATTTTGATCTATAATATCGGTATAGATCATTATATTCTTATATATAAAATTTGGATCTTTATAAAACAAAGTGTAATATTGCTTTTAGCTTTGTAGATCAAAAAGCGATTAGTATTTTTATGCATTTACTAAAGTAAAGGCTAAAAGTCTTTAATGATTTTAATTTCGACAATTCCAAAAAGGTTAATAAGCTTATACACCTATTGCTAAAGGATTTTTAAAAGTATTATGTTTAGTAAATATATACTTCGATAAAGTATATGCTTCAATAAGCATGTATATACCACGCATTTAGCGTAATATACCCTTTAGATCATATACGCAGTATATAATCTAATTACAACGCAAACAAAATAAGTGAATCTATAACTACACGTTGTATTATATTTTGAAATAAACAAATAAACGGAAAATAAACTAATAATATATATGTAATTTCCTTTATAAATAGTTGAATAAATATAATTCTATATGATTCTATGGATGTTTAGATTGTTGATCCTATATGTAACAATAATTATAATTGAAGGGATTCATTATATATTTATTAAATTTGATTGTTTTATAGCGTATTATTGTTTTGTTGTAATTTTTATTATATAGGTATTTAATTGTAGCTTTAATCCTTTAATTCTTTGATTCTTTAAAGATAAGTATTAGCAATAATAACAATAACAATAATTATACTAACAACAATATTATTAACAATACTATTAACAATATCATTATCAATATGCTTTACTATAGCTGCAATTCCCGGGCCGGGAATCTTTCTCATGTTCAAAAAGCATTAGCTATTTTCCGCCATCGCGTTGCTTTTACTCCTTCTCCTTTTCCTCCTGCTTTTTTTGCTTTTGTTTCTTTATCTTTTTTTTTTGCTTTTTCTACTTTTTTTTTTAATCCTTTTGCCCTTTATTTGCTTCCGGAACGCTTTTTTCATATCCCTGTTCCTTTTTCCAAACGTTTTTACCGCCGCTTTTCGCTTTTTCGTTTTCTTTCTCCTTATTCCTTCGATTTTTTCCTTTCCCGTTCTTCCCAAGCTGGTTCCTTTGATAAAGGTGACGATGAGGATGAGGATAAAGATCAAAGTGAGGATAAAGATAAAGATTCTTTGTTTTATTGTAAAATAAGCATTATAATCACTTTAACAATATATTATTTATATTTTATAGAATTCTAATAAGAACTTTGGTTCTAACCCTTTAAAAATTGAATATAATGGTGAGTTAAATAATAAAGGGTTTGGAATAGTATTTTTTATTTTTATTACTTTTCCTATAATGGCTCTTTATACTTTTGCTAAGAAGATTTGGTTTAAAAAGTTAAAGAATCTTTATCTATATATATAGTATATAAAATCGCTGATTATTAAATAAGGAAATAAGATTTGCTATAAAAACGCAGATTTCTAAAAAGTTTAATGTTATTGATACTTTACGTATATATGTTAACTTTTGCCGATACATTTATATACAATAGCGAATGATTTCTTAATTGCAAAAACTAATAACAACGAAAAGGTATAATACTTTTTTTTTGCTTTATATTATAATTACTAACTATATAACTATAAAAGATAAAGCGTTTTCAAGCTGTTTTTCGAAGCATTTTGAAATATATCGATCTTTAGATGGCTTTGGAATCAATGCAGAGTATATTTGCGCTGAAAGCGGATTTTTTTGGAAGCGGATATACTTCGAAGGATTATTTTGCAATAGCAAAGATGAAAAAGAAAAAAAAGAAAAAGAAGATGAATAATAATAATGGAAAAGTTACTTGTAAATAAACTTCCTTTAGGGTAGGAGTAGAAAGTAGAGTATAAGGTAATGGGGTATAGAGGGAATACTGTAATATTAATTTTTTGTTAATCACATTGATCGTAATTTGAATATTATATAATTCCCGATTATTCGATAACCTCTATAATTCGATCCTTAACGTTTTGTATATTGATTAGTTTAACAAAATATTCAAATTTCTGTTTAATAAAATTCTTAGTAAACCTATTTGCTGGTATATCGACAATTAATAAATATATAATCAGGAATCGCTTATTAGCGTATTTTTAACAAAACTATATATTCTAAATATCCATATATCTAAGTTTAATTAAGATTCTTTTATTTTCATTAATTATCAATTGGATCGTTTGAGTATTATTGCAAAAGATATTAATAGACTTTTTTATTAATACTTTAATCTTTTTTAAAAGCTGCAATATTGCTATTGCTTTTTTAATCGATCTTTTTATACCTAAAAGTTCTGCTTTTATAATCGAAGTAATAATTGTATCTTGTTTTATGGCTTTCTATATAATAACATTATCATATAATATAATCATATAGCTTTGGAAGGATCTCCAAGTAACCGTATTATTTGCAAAGAAAACATCTAAAAAGGTTATCATTTGAAGTATATAATTATCTCTATAGCAAATAGAAAAGTATTAAGATTCGTATAAATATACGATATAATGATTTGCTGCTATAAAATGATCCTTTGAAAAGTTAATACTATATTCGCTTAGTTTGAAAAAAGGGAATATTGAATCGGCCTTAATTGTTATAGCCGAATACAAAATTGATCTAACTTTTTTTTGATATTCTTTTATTTTAGAAAAAGAAACTATATCCTTATTCTTCTCGAATACTATAATTGAAAATAGTATAATTGCTTTTCCCTTTGTAAAACCAAATTTGTAAGCAATCTTATCAATATAAATATCGTATATTAACCACAATTTCTTAAATTGTTGATCTCTAATAATTCGAATCCCTAAAAACCATTAAATGTCGTTAAGATCTTTAAATTTATATTTAGCCTTGATTTCATTAATTATTTGATCCTTTTAACGTTTATACTTTTTGTAATAGATCACCTGGATATCGTTAACAAAAAATAAAATGAATATATAGAAATCAGAAAACATAAAGATACAAAGCTTTTCTTTGTATTTTACCATTTTCAAGCTAATAAATATACTTATAAACTTTTTATATCAAAGTATAAAAGAATCTTTTAAGCTATACAATATATAATCAAAAATAATGGATTTACTAGGTACTTTATACCCATTTAGTATATAGTATATAACTGAATTCCCAATGGGATTTCGAAATATATTAACGAAAGTATTTACAACGTTGTATTGCTTTATTTCAAAATCATTCTTTATTATCGTTGCCATCATTATACAAAAGAATCGCGCAGTAAATGTAGTTGCATAAATCGATTCAATTATAGCTATATTCTAAAAATCTCCTTTAATTACTAATCGTAATCTGCAACGATCGATATAATCGCTTTGATTATTTTTATAAGTAAATACCCATTGAAATGGAATAAGTTTTGATTTAATCGATATTGTTTCAATTTTTTGTTAAATGCTTCGATTTTATAATGCTTTAATCTCGCGATTATAATCTATTTTGAACCAATATCCAAATATATAAGTTCTAAGATTATAAAAGAACTTTGGTAATAATGGTGCCGTTGATTTTAACATTTGTAGAAGATCTATAACCTTGAATTGAATTAAAGGTATAATTGTCGATTTATATTTTATTGTAACAGTTACTATATTATATATAGTAATGAATTTACCATTTTGTTTATTTAGTTTATCCTTTTACTTATTAGACCAGAAAATGTTATAGAAATCATTTAATTATTGAAATCCATTTTTGAATCTGTATGATTAAGCAATTACGATACTAATAAAAGTGTTAATTTTGTAATGACCATTTGCTTATTAACGCAAACAATTTGAGCATTTGATATAGTTTATTGTTTAATGCTTTGTATAATCAAAAACCATATCAATATTGTTAAATATATCGAATTTAGTGTACTTTTTAATATTGATATTAAGCTTAGAAATCTCTATCTATAGAGTATATAACCGTTTAATAGCTTTGTTAAATATAAATAACGAAGAAGATCTTTTAAATATATTCCTTTTTATAGAAAGCAATATTATATTTTCTTTTTTGTTATTAAAAATCGAATAATCATTCGATTTATTGTTTTCGAAAATACTATCTAATATTGATATTAATAATCTTGATAAAGTCGCTGATTCTCTATAACCAAAATCCATATAAGCTTTCTATAAATTAATCATTTCGAGCGGGCTTTCATCCTCTATTATAAGTATAGCCAATAAGGATCTTAGTTTACTAGGAACCAGCGTTGATTTGTTAACTCTTATAACTATATTAAGATCTAACAAAATGCTATACTCATTATCATAAATTGAAATAAATAGCGAGGATTTTGTTATTAAATTCTTTTAACCTTTTTGATCTTTAATTACCCCTGAAATTGAAGACTTAAAACATTTATAATTAAAATCAAAAGTATATATAGTCTTGAACTTTTTTTGTATAGATTCTCCAATAAATTCATTATCCACGTTCTTTAAAATAATGCTATCTAGCGATTCCATTTGTTGAATATCCAGTTCGACGATCAATTTTTTAATCATTTGAATTGGTATAATGTTAACAATTTTGCTACAAAGATTGTTTTTATAAACAAATCTCTTATCGAATCTGATATTTTATATAATAATAACTTTATCGAGTATAAGGATTCAAATATAAAAAATTGTTATAACAAGAATATATCCGATCAAATATTTAATATATATTTGCGGGTTAATTTTATACTATTTTATTCTAATTCCAATTTCTTTTTCTTTATCCAAAAGATATATACAATAATCATATTTATATATTACATTTCAATCGGAATATAGATTATTAGTAATCTTTTATAATAACAATAATGAGTACTATTTGTAGTATTATCTAAATTAGGAATCAATTATTTCGTTAAGGCATTTCCAACCCTTTACTTTCAATAAACTAATGTTATATAAATAAATAGCGGCAAAAGCGGCTTTTATTCATATTTTATTCAGTAATCCAATTGAAATACGTATTTTAATTTGTTTAATAATGATTTCTTATCCTACGCATTTCACTTCTCCGTTAGATTTATATATAAAGAAAAGGGAAAGTTTAAATTCTATACCCTTTTCGAAGATCCATTTCTCGAATATAGTATTACTTTTGATCTTTATTACAAATATATTATTGTTTTGCTTGATCATTATAATGTAAAGACTATATTTATAATAAATCCATACAATAAAATTCTTTAAAATTTTAAAAACCTTATTATATATCTTCTAAATCAATGCAAAAATAAAGATCTTTCCATTATATATATCCTTGATTATTAGCAACTATAATACTTTGTTATAAATATAGGGAAAATCGAATAAATCCTATTGAACCTTATAAAAAGATCTAGATGATTAATAATCATTAAATAAACGTAAAACAATTTGTTTAGTATATATATATGAACAATTAACGCATTTCATTTAAATAATTCTTTTGATCTATATTTCTCTAATCATTCTAACTAAATATTCCAATGTTTTTTTATCAAAATACTTTAATCTTTTATACTATAAATCGCTTGATTTCAATTGAGGTTTTATTGTTTTGTATATTCGAAGGAAATACTTATTAATCTTTTGGTTTTCGATAAGTACTATAATACTTATGTTTACAAAAAGATTAGATTCATCAAAATAGTTAAAACAAATATTATATTCTAAAAAAACAAAATTGTATTTTTTAATGTATTGAACAATAATAGTATTATTAACTCGATCGCTAATCTTAATAATAATATCAAATTCATCAAATCAAACATTTTTGTTACAAAAAAGAGTTTTGGATACAAGATTAGTATAAAAACCAAAAATAAATGCAATATTAATCAATATAAAATCTATACCATTTAGCAAAATTCCTTTGATTACTCTTTCGTTACAATCAATTACTAACAAGTTTGATAATCTTGCTTTGATGTAATCCAAGATATTATTAAAAATATATTTTCTGTTTATTAGGAAACTAGTATTATTGATAATGTATATAGCACTATAGTTATCCAACAAAATGCAGTTTGTTAGTATATATATGAAAATGATTATAAATATAGCAAAAACGTTAATATATTCGTTTAAATCGATAATGCAAAAAGTAATATTGTAAAGATTCTTTTTTTGTAAAGATTTATAAGATTGATTAGTTTGAGTAATAGAAAGTCATTCTTTTTTGGATAGAACACTTCGAAGATTATTATATTTTTTGTTTTTAATATATTTGTTAATCTCTTTAACTTGCTTTTTATTAATAATTCGAATAGATTATTTAACGCATTTATTAATAAAAACTAATTTAACTATATAGCATTTATTTAGCTTATAACAATGGTTTGGATCGATTGATTGATTTTTTTTATAAAGACAATGTTGAATAATGTTATTGCTCTTCGATTATCGTTTTGATCCGGATAATTGTTGAAATCCTGATCTTTAAATAGCAAAGAATCCTTTTGACAATAGATTACGATCTATCCGATTAGTATAATTTGCGAAAAAACTATTGTATTATTCTAAAGTAGTAATATAGCATTTTTTTTTGTTTTTAATATTCAAAGTAATTAGTTGTTGCTTTAATCAATTTAGCGCTAATTTGCTTAATGCTTCCAGGAATTGTTTATATTCACGAATTCCTTTAATCTCTAGAAAATCGTAGGTCGATGTTTTAATATAAAATAATTCCTATTTTTTATATTATTTAATCAAATCGATTTATTTATTACATATATTATTCAAATGATTAATATATTTGGTTTAAATGGTTCTTAAGATTATTAAATCAATAAAAGCAATTTTTATATATAAATAAGCAATAATTTGTTTTAAAGTATAATTTTGTATAATATTTTAAAAGATTTCTAAAATATAAGATAAATCAATTGTAGATATAATCCAATCGAATATATAGCGGAAATTATTATGATTTTGGTTATATTTATTTTTCTAAGTTTTATAGATTTTTTTTATAAATAAAAAAATCTTTAAAAAATCCTTTAATATAGCAAAAACAAGATCTGTAAAAAGCTTAGGTTTAAGTATTCCATTTATTTCAATATTAGTAATATATCGATTATAAGTTTTAAAGTCTATAGTATATTGATTATAACGTTTACAATTCTTTTCAAAAATTATAATATCTATAAAAAGAGCTTGAGGTGGATTAGCATTTAACTAATTACAGAATTAGTAATTGAAAGAATCAAAAGTATTCGGATCAATATTGTTCTAGATGTGCTTAAAGTAATTAATGTTTTTGAATGATAAATACCAAAGAGATCAATCCGTTCGATTATTGAAAATGATATTTGATATAATAAAAAGAATAATTATAAAAAATAAAAGTATAATAAAAGATAATTGGGGATCAAAGGGAAAAGAGAAGTTATATAATATCGATATTCGAATTATAATTGTTGTAGAGATTTCGAGTATAACCCAGGCTTATAACTATCACGGAGAATAGTTACGAATATATAAGAGAATATCTGAAAAGGATAAAGGTATAAATATAAAACAATGATTATATTATTGTTTGTCCTTTTAAATATAAGATCCATTCATTCCTTATATATTACATATAAATAATTATACGTAATAATATATAATCATTGTATAACTTTGTAATTATAAAGATCTACAATACTTTGATCTATAATATCGATATAGATCATTGTATTCTTATATACAAAATTTGAATCTTTGTAGAACAAAACATAATATTGCTTTTAGCTTTATAAATCAAAAAGCAATTAGTACTTTTATACATTTACTAAAATAAAGACTAAAAGTCTTCAATAATCTTAATTTCGACAATCCCAAAAAGATTAGTAAGCTTATGCATTTATTGCTGAAGGATCTTTAAAAGCGCTGTGTTCGGCAAATATGTGCTTCGATAAAGCATGTGCTTCAACAAGCACGTGCGTACCACGCATTTAGCGTGACAAATAGTTTATTGCAATAAACAATAAATTCATTTTATTTTTTGATATCTTTTTTCTTTTCAAAATCGAATCAAATAATAAAGAAATTTTATTAATAGAATATCTATATAGTTTCAAACTTTCTAAAGAAAAAGTTAATTAATAAATAAAAACAAAGAAAAAGAAATAACATATATTTCGAAAGTTATTTATATAATTAAGATGGAATAAATGCTGAGAATGATCTACTATTGTATATGAAAAAGCTAGATTTGGATATATTAAAAAGGTTATATAATTTCGAGTTTAAAGCGTAAACATTTAAAGTTTTAAATCTACAATATATTATACTTTACAAACAATTTTATTTATTCTTTAAACAACAATTATTATCAATAATAATCTAATTTAATAATTAAATAATGATTTTTTTTGCTCTTTTTGCTGTTAATGCTATTAAATTATTATTAATCGAGATTATTCATATTGCTACTAGTAATATATATATATACAACAATAAACACTTATATTAATAATTTATACAATACGATTTTATTGTTTGTTTATTTCTTTTGTTATATAATTACAAATCAATAATGTTATTATCGCTTTAAAAAGTATATTACAAGATATAGCTATTCTTATTATTATTTCTACAATTTTAATATATTTCTTACTTTTTTTACTTATCGAAATAGATTCTTACCAAAGTATCATTCTTATTAAAGTACTATTATTGCTTTATATTACATTTATATATATATACCTTTAGTTATTAAAGTTTAAAATCAAATCAATAAAGTTTATCAATTCAAGCTTTCTCTATTATATAAATCTAGTTCCTACTATCTATACTATTTATCTATACCTCTCTTTTGCCTCTCGATTCCCATTACCGTGACTTATATTATACTATCGCATGATACATTTCAAATTTTTTCTAAAAGATAGAAAATTGTTTTATAAAAGCTTTTTCTATTTTTTTCTTATAAAATATCTATTATTGTATATATTATAAACGAATCGCATAGTCAACGTAGTTATAGCTATAGATAGATTAAATAGATTATAAATTACTACTATTATAAGCGAATCGCATGATTAATATAACTATAACTATAGAAAGATCAAATCGATTATAAATTATTATTATTATATATTATTATTTTTAATCAAAAGTTAATTAAACGTTATTAGTTTTTTATCAATTGTTAATTTTATTAATAACGATTAATACGTATAGTTTTTCTTTGCAAATTATTATAAGATATTATTATTATTAAGATTAATCAAAGGTTTATCGTTAATTAAATATATAATCGTAAATATATATCGCCGTCGTTAAATGCGCGATATTGAATCGATTAAAGATATCTTTTATAATAAAAAGATTATATATATATATATCAATACATTTAAACTATTCTCTATTTGAAATTTATTACTTTTTTCTTTTCCCTTTAAACCATTTTGAAACCTACATAGTAATGTGTAGCATACTATACTTCGTAATATTATACAATAATAGATTATTGCTTTTCTTATTAGCCTTTTAAATATTATTAATAATATAATACTTATTTATTTATTTATTTATTTATTTACTTATTTATTTATTTATTTATTTATTTATTTATTTATTTATTTATTTATTTATTTATTTATTTATTTATTTATTTATTTATTTATTTATTTATTTATTTATTTATTATATTTAACGTCTATTTAAACTAGCTAGACTCTTGGCCTCCCGAAGGGTACTAAAGATGAATAATACACTAGTAAGGTTTAAACCCTAAAAGCTTATCATTTAGATATATAAAGTATAACGTTATTAGATTGAAGTTTAAAACTATTATCATCTTAATAACCCCTTATAATTAACTTTGTTAAATAATCTTTTTTTTGTTTAAAGAAATATTTTGTTTATATTATATTAACCAATTATATCCTCTTTTCTAAATATATTTTTTTTGTTTTCCAATTATATTTTTTTCCATCTTTAACTTTTAATCTCAATCAAATCGAAAAGAATGCAAAAGCTAAAATAATCAAGTTATTTTAAAAGTAGATTTTGAACAAAACGTAATTGTTTAAAAAGTTGATATATATCGAATATTGTATATGATTGAATAGTTAAAGTTTTTATAATCGAAATTCTATAAACGAGGGTAAAACTTTTATTATCAAAATTCTATAAATAAAGATATTAGCGAATAGCAATTATACAATGGCAAAATTAATTATATTATTGTATTATTCGAAAAATGATTAGTCGAAATAACAAAATCGGGATAATGTATTATTATATTATTCAAAGAAAATGAATCGAATAAAATTGTCGGAAGCTTTAAATAAAAAAAGTCGAACTCTTTACCACTACACCACGCACCTTTCGATGTTTATCATAATTGATGAAAATACAACATTTATCGTCGCAGTCTTACATATGTATACACAGAGTCGGTCTCCTTTTCAATAAGCTTAATGAGGAAAATATAAACCTTCAATTCCTTCATCATCGTTTTTGCTTGATCAGGCGACCCCACTACAATAGATACACGTGCCAATCTATTGAATCCAGTCAACCCCTCCATCCCCAAAATTCTACCCATCTGAACTCACCATAACACAAATCAATCACGATTCAGATAATGGCCATCACCCTGAAGCCAGTAAATGTACCATCTTACTGCACAACCCAACTCCACCTCCTAGACAAAGAACTTCAAGCAGAGTTGTCTGAAACTTCTACCTTAATAACAGGAACCTCTCCTACTTCTCTGCAGCGTGCTGGACTTGCTATTACAAACCTCGTTCTTATATCGCAAAGGACGGGACTGGGAGGGAAAACAGTAGTTGAGCTGGGTCCTGATCCGGCAACCTCTAGTTCTGGTTCTGGAGGGAAAGGTAGAAGTGGAGGTTCTGGAGAATGTGAATTACAGGAACATGGTATACGAGTCGGCGATATTGTTGCCGTCAGTGAACAGCCCAGTGGAAGCGCCAAGAAGCGAGAAGTAAAGGAGTTGGAAGAGAAGGGGAGTAGAGGTGTGATTACTAGAGTAGGGAGAAGTGGGGTATGTGTCGCGCTGGATGAGAATGAGAAGGGAGAGGAGAATGTTGGAGGAATGAAAAGATGTTGGGTGGTCAAGTTGGCAAACGATGTCACATATAAGAGGTTTGCCCGCCTTGTTTGTTAAATTATTGGCTGATTGGATGAGGAATGATCAGGGAGAAGATGTGCTGATGGGTGTGTAGGATGAATGGTGTCATACGGAAGCTGGGAAAGATGCAAGAAGCGGAGTATTCAAATTTTGTAAGGGTTGTGTTTGGGTTGTCATCACCTTCGCCAGTGCCGCAGAATTTAATGGAGGCGGAATTGGGATGGGTGGATCCGACCCTGAATGATAGTCAAAAACATGCAATTAAGTTTGCATTGGCTTCTAAAGAGATGGCTTTGATTCATGGCCCCCCTGGGGTGAGTGCTGCCAATCTTTCTTTGGCATTGGTTAGAGTTGAGAACTTTTGGT
This sequence comes from Monilinia aucupariae, assembly GCA_002162555.1. Lineage (NCBI taxonomy): Eukaryota > Fungi > Ascomycota > Leotiomycetes > Helotiales > Sclerotiniaceae > Monilinia > Monilinia aucupariae. The sequence goes on along the minus strand of NGKF01000025.1, from coordinate 449,073 downwards.
GGCCCATTGCTTGAGATGCGGTTGTTAATGGTCATCACCTGTTTGGTCATGACTTCGGTGCAACTGCAATTTTTTATAGTCACCAAAAAAACGCACCTCGTAGACTACGAAAGAATGAAGTGATGCTGAGATGGACGCGCGGAGAAGCCATATCCCACGGAGACTTACTGATGATCTATAGACTGGGAAAACTCATACCCTGATTGAGCTCATTTTGCAGATGCTTAAACAAGACCTCAGAGTATTGGTTTGTGGGCCATCAAACATATCTGTGGACAACATCGTCGAGAGGCTTGCACCACATAAAGTGCCTATCATACGTCTAGGGCATCCAGCGAGGCTTTTGCCGTCAGTTGTCAACCATTCTCTTGATTTGCTTACGCAGACTTCAGACGCAGCTGCAATTGTTCAAGACGTCCGAAAAGAAATGGATTCCAAGCAGGCCTCTATCAAAAAGACCAAAAGCGGAAGAGAACGAAAGGCGATATATGGAGATCTCAAGGAACTCCGCAAGGAGTTTCGAGAAAGGGAAAAGAAATGCGTTAATACCCTAGTGGGAGGTTCGAAAGTCGTGCTAGCAACCTTACATGGTGCTGGAGGTTTTCAGTTGAGGGATGAGAAGTTCGACGTTGTGATTATTGATGAAGCTAGGTTAGCGCATGATCGATTCTTTTCTTTTGTATCCCCAGGTTCTCAACTTCTCTCCTAAGTCCTACTTTCAAAATCCTCTCCTCCAAATTTCTCTCAAAGCTATCTGTTGCTCATTTTCTTCCGGTCTTTCTCAAACAATTGCTGACTTCCTAATGTTAAAGCCAGGCCTTGGAAGCTCAATGTTGGGTGCCTCTGTTGTCAGCGAGCAAAGTTGTTCTCGCAGGAGATCATCTCCAATTACCTCCGACAATCAAATCCTTAAACTTAAAGGTAAAGACGAACCCAAAGGATACAGAAACAGAGGGTATAATCAAGGGGATGACTCTAGAGGCCACTTTATTTGACAGGCTACTCGAGTTACATGGAGCTGGAATAAAAGTTATGCTTACTACACAGTACCGAATGCACGATAAGATCATGAGATTCCCTTCGGACGAGTTGTACGAATCGAAACTTGTCTCGGCCGAGGCAGTCAAGGCAAGGCTTTTGACAGAACTACCGTATGATGTTGAGGAAACTGATGATACCATCGAGCCATTGATATTTTGGGACACGCAAGGCGGTGATTTTCCGGAGAAGAGCGAGGAGGAAAGTGTCGATAAGAAAGCCGGCAAGGGGATGTTGGGTGAGAGTAAAAGTAACGAAATGGAGGCGGCTCTTGTGAGACGACATGTCCAAAGCCTCGTGGATTCTGGGTTGAAGCCAGAGGATATTGCGGTTGTGACGCCATATAATGCTCAGGTACGCATGATATGCTCGCTTCAATTGATTTTTACCTGAGGTCGGGCTAACCCAACAAAGCTCGCCTTGATGTCTCGATCGATGAAGGAGGCCTTTCCTGGCATTGAGCTTGGTAGTGTCGATGGATTTCAAGGAAGAGAAAAAGAAGCAATCATTGTCTCTCTTGTTCGGAGTAACAGCAAGCACGAAGTGGGATTTTTAGGAGAGAAACGTAGATTGAACGGTACGTCCATACTTTTTGCATGGATTTTTTCATCTGTTCTGTGCTTCCAAAACCATTGAGCCTTTTTGTTTTCTCCTTTTTTTTCTCTTTCGCACGAATGCTGTTAAATACCCGCATTTCACTCAGTATGATCGCCTTCGAAGCAGATCTTCCGCAAACGAAAGAAACGGTTCCTGGGATGTGGCACTATTTTCTATTGATCGACTCTATGCTACTGTCTACACAAGGAATGCTAGATATCCACATATTCAAATATCCATGCGAAAAAAAGTAAGGAAAAGTATGACCACGCAGCTGATGTAATTCGGGAAAATTCAGTTGCCATGACTCGACCACGACGCTCGTTAACCATCATTGGAGATTCAGAAACTGTGTCAAGGTGAGTTCAGACCTCTTTCTTTCTTGTTTCTGTTTACTTTATCCCATAGCCTGAGACGATATGCTAACAACTTATGTATCATCGATGCAGAGGTAGTAAATTTCTCAAACGATGGATGGATTTTTTAGAAGAAAATGCCGACCTACGATACCCGTCCGTAGAGGAGTTGAACTTGTAAATATACTGTGGAGCAATACTCCAGTAGTAGTTGGGTAGTAATGGTGTTTCTGAAAATTCGAAGCTTTTCTGCATACAACCTTCAAATTTATGGTAGCATTATGTACGTACCGACCGTACTTACTCGAGTCCTTACTACCCAGTACTCGTACCGTACGAAGTAGTCACTCTCGAGTCTTCGCGTTGATGGACAAAAGCTTATGCAGTCATGCATCGAGGACTTGCTTGATTTCTTTTAGCCTTGATGATGGTCCACAAGATATCCACGAACACCATCGCTGTCGTGCCACGCGATTACTTTCTCTCGAGAGGTGTGCATCAGACAAATGACCAACCCCATTTATCAAGATCCTTGTTGTTTCATATAAATATGTCGGGTGGCACGGGTTTTTGGTGGGCGGAATGATAAGTGAACTGAGAAGGAAGGTAGAAGGTAGAAGTCACTCGAGTAGAAGTTAGAAGTTAGAACTTCCCTCCCTCCACGCTGCCACCTCACAAGAACCTTCATGATCCCGTCTTTTTTTGCCCACCGAGGTTCCCCAATCGATCATGGCGGCGCAGCCACATCTGCACATCTGCACAGGTGCATACGGAGCGGAGTCGAAGATGTCGAGATGAGGTGACCTATCGCACCCTCAAGTTAAGCGCCAGAACGTACACAGGTTTAACCGCGATTTAAAGTTTCCATTTCCATTTTCATTCCAGTACCGTATGGATTTCTTGCTTGCACCTCATGTATGACTTCACTGACCTTGGGTTGTACGGAATGGGTGTGTGCTGCTGGTGCTGCAGCAAGAAAGGTGGGTGGGTTGGCTGTACTCGTATTGTGAACTCAGAACTGGTCTACACAGTGTGCCGGCCGGGAGATCTATCTCATGATTCTTATCATCACCGCAAAACCTTAATATCAAAATCCCTTTTCTAAGCGCTCAAAATAAGAACGTTTGAAGGTATTTTCATTTCGATGACTGGATGTAACTTGTCAACAACATCATGATTCCCGATCAATTTAGACCCGAATATCGTACTACCTGACGCCGTGTTACCAGATGAGAGCGAAGCTTCAAATGCGTTGTGTGATGGTACCGTACCCTTCGATTCGATGCATAGAACCTGGTGAACGTTTGAACTACTCGTATGTATGTATGTGTGCTAAAGTAGAAATCAACTGCTGCTCCGCTGCTGCGTCATATTCAAGTGATGCACCCATAAATACCTGGCATGTTATTATTAGATACTCAACCCTCGCATAGTCTTCTCGACAGGACTCGATGTATGCAGTATATATGTACGAGGACGGGTACTGTGCTGGAAGAATATCGGGACTCGAGTACTCGAGCAGACTCGCTTTGGATGAAGGGGTTCAAAAGGTATGTCCTCGAGTACTCTACCTCCACTCAACCCTCTACCATCCCTTCATCACCCCATCCACCGGTGATCCTGTACTCGAGTATTCCTCTGCTCGACTCTTTATCCCATCTATGAAAGGGGAAGAGAGATTCCAATAATATCATTGCGGCCGGCACCAGCTCCAAATACTAATTATACTAATTATACCAGCTATCCTGTACTATTTTCGGTCAAAGTTCTTGAAAAGGAATTTTTACCCATCCTGTGCCCTAAATTCCATAATGAGCTCTACTTCCGACAAGCTATATTGTTTCGGTCACCCATAACTCGTTCCCGCAAATCAAACCGCGCCAGTGATTTTCAACACCCACTCTTGAGTCTTGAGTCTTGGTATCCGTCCGACCGTCCGCTGTGCCTGTCTGTATCTTTCTGTGTCTCACTTTTGGTTGAGATTCCGTTGGTGGACGGGCGGGCGAGTAGCCAGTCAATCAGTCAGTGAGTCAGTAAGTCTGTCAGTTAGTCAGTCAGTTAGTCAGTCCGTCAGTCAGTCAGTCCGTCTACCAAAGTTGATCTTCGTGGGGTGAGCACCGGGTGCACTGAGCAGGCTAATCTGCAGGATTCATATCCACACATCCGCAGATACTCGACATGCATACTATCCAGATCGCTCAGAGCTCATATCTCAGAGCTCATATCTCACATCTCAGAGCCATACTGCACATCTGCCATTTGTGCGGTCCATCAACTACAACTCCTAATCCCCGAGTAGGTCGGTACAAACTCCCTCCTAAGGAGTGCTAATCGCCAATCCACCCGAGGTACGATGCCCGTTCGTATCTCTCTCTCTCGCCCTCCGCTTCTGCTCTACTCGTACTCTATTATTAACCGCTTCCACACTTCATGCCGCCGCCTCAACAGGGATGAAGGGGGACGATTCCACCTTACTGTTGTTGGTTTGGCTTGGGCCACTTTCCTCGTAGCTTCTATTCTTAAATCCTTCGCTTCTCGCTTCTCGCTTCTCGCTTCTCTCTTCTCTCCTTCTCTTCGTCCTTTTCAATCTTTGCCCTCCCCTTCCCTCCCCTCCCCTCCTCTTCTCATTTATCTTGTCTCGTTTCATGGCAACTCCTTGTCGGTTGCTTACTTGCGTCGCAGAATATCCATATGTATGTTACGTGTGATGCGACCTAGACCGACTTCCCTGGGTAAAGGTAAAAGGGCCCTCCCCCATCCCATCGAATAGGACGGAGTACTCGTATTGATTGTGTAAGATATATCAACGATTGTGCAAGTAACATCATTCATTTAATTCAGCCAAGAAGGAAACTGAGCCTTTCCAATCTCTTCGTCGCCGCCGCCGTCGTCGTCAAAACTTGCGAATATGCCTAGGGGTCCTTATACATCCACCAAACCATCCACTGTCATAATAGCTTTGTCCTCATCCTCGACCCCCTTATGAATAAAAGATAGAACGACGGATCCGTTTTAGTATTCCGCTCCGCTCCGCTCCGGTTCCCGGTAAGATGAGTAAACTTTCAAAGGCTGGAACCTGGAAGTCGGAAGTTTCAGGTCAGACAAACCCCGGCGGTTCTACCATCCGTGGGAGGATCTCTGCTCCTATTCCCATACAAGACGACGATGAATTCCCAATTCGATCCCCAGGAACTGGTATAGCGACTCCTCTTGGATCTCCGAGTCCCGATGGCATCGACAAAGGTATGAGGGGGTCCGCCATCTCTGGCCATAGCGCTCTGGCGCATGGAGATGTTGGGATGGGTAGCTACATCGAACCATCTAGGCGGATAGGGACCACCCCCATACCATCTAACCGGCCATCGTACAATGCCCCTTCACGTCTGACGGAGGACCGCAGCGTCCATAGGAGCTCATCGCCCGCTGGCAGGCCATCCGGGTCAGTCCTCTCGAAGCCTATGCGAAAGAAGTCGACCTTCAAGGATGTGTTGGGCAAGATATTTGGGAAGAAACGGAAAGATGCGCCAGATAAGAAGCAGGGCGTTGATGCTCTGCAGAGTGAACAGCATCACCTTAGTGTAAGTAGAGGCATATTGCGTTGCGTTACGTTACCATGTGTCTAATACTTTGTAGGACCCAAGCGCACTCAACCGAAGTCCTATGCATACCGCGACCTCACCCAAACGTTCTACCTCGATGCCAATCAATGAGTTTAACCGAGCCCTTCGATCGCATTCTCCCTTTGTTGATAGTAGCTTAAAGCAAACGAACGACCCCGAGCCGGATCCAAACCGCATATCTACACAAACACAGAGTACCACGACAAGAACGAGGGTCACCACGGGTCGGTTGTATACGCCAGATAAAACACCAGGCTATGCCGATTGGACTGGACTTTCACCGCGACCTGCTAGCGCTCAGGCGAAAGGCAGCAAAGCTTCCTCCGACGAGGATGGTTCTGGATCAATTGGAATGGCAGTCACAAGTGGCAGTCACCCAAACAGGCGTTCGAGGTCTCTGGGGCAACTGCGAGAGGCTGCAGGAGTTGCGGGGGGAATGACTAGACGTCGCAGTGATGAGATCCGCCACTGGAGAGCAAGCTTCGATCCGGGGCCATTGTCTCCATCATCCTCGAACAAGGCGGAAGTGGAAGACCCTATGTTAGTGAATGATCCAGAAAGTCCACGGTCAATAGAGTCTCGGGATCAACCGCAACCTTTTAACTTCGGTCACTTGAGTGGATTTACTGGTATGAAGATTACCCAGGCTGCTGATCTGGCAACGAGGGTTGATCACATCGAGTCTCGACTGGTGGATATGGAGAAGGCGGTATATCAGATTCATCGACAGCTAAATGGAAGCGGAGATCGTGTCACCCTCCAAGACCCCCCAAAAGGAGGCCAAAGAGATCGCAGTTCTTCTGTACGCCGTCCTCCAACGGGCAACTCGGAATTGAATCTGCCAGTCTTCCCTCGACATCGAAATTGGCAAGAATTCGGTGCTCAAACCCGGCTCCCCCCGAACCCCAACACTCATCGTCCCACATCCTCGTCTCATAATTCTCATCACCCTGAATTTGACGAAACAGTCCCAACTCCATATGTCACAACTAAAGATGATCGCGTCCATCTGAGCAGTTCTCATGCCACCTGTCGTCCTCTTTCAACCTCAACTACTATCCGAGGCCTTCCATCCAGTTCACCTACAATCCAGGCCGATGCCCCTCTGACCATGGAACACTATACCACGTTGACGAATATGTTCCTAGCGGAACAATTCGCTCGCCAAAACCTTGAGAATGTTGTCCTCACACTACAACAACGAATTGCCTCCCTTCCCCAAATCGCCCCCCCCTCAAATCCAACACCTAATGCCGTCACTGAAGGTGGACATATTCTCAATGCTGCATCTTCGACCAAGAGTATATCCGAAGGCTTTGGCATCGATAGTGACAACGATGCATATGCAGCAACTCCCGAAGTCTTCCAGACCCCCAGGGAAGAATTAAGTGGCTCAAAATTCGGAGACGAGGTCTTCGGAACTGGCAAAGGAATCAGGGATATCAGAGATGGACGTGCCAGACCTGTCGCTGACACTGGGAAGGGTGACGAGAGGACGTTGAGCTTGAGTCAAATCACATTGAAAAAAGGGGTTCAGCCTAGCTTGAACTTTTAGATTTCCTTCTAACCATCGAAGAAGAGTGGCACAAAAGAATTTGAGGATTCTCATTTTACAGCTGCATAGCATGGCGTATGGAACACCACCATTCATTTTTCTCTATATGTCCATATTCATTCAAGATGATACCATACACATCTTTTTCTACATAATTTCATGTTTTTCAAATCCTTCTGCACTTGTATCTACCTGTATTACACGTACATTGATTTCGATCACGAGTTTGCCTCAGCCTTTGATTCAGGCAACGCGAACCTGGGGCTATTGAAGTATGGAATACTGCACTTCGTTTTTGATTAGGTCTCTTTTGTCGATCTTTCTTCACTTGTATTCATAGAGAGTTTTGGTTGGAGTTTTGGGTTGGATGACTGGATGGAATTGGAATTTTGTACCATCTTGAGTCAAGCAGGCATGGGAACGGGTGTCCCAACTAATACGAGGCCGGTTTTTCCTTGTTTACTTTCGTGTTATTGTATTATCTAGTTGGGGTGAATCGGAGAATTGAAGGGGTGGAAACTTGGGGATAGCATAGACTTGTGGAGGCTGTCATGTTGGAGAAGATCTGTTTTGGTTACGAGTATCTACATCTACTTGGACAGGATTGCTCACTAGCTACCACTGTATATAAATCTGCCCCTTTCTGTTTGGATGGAGAGGATGAGGATGAGGGCTTGTATATACCCAAACCAATACTCGAGTACATAGGTACATTTATTGTTTCATCCCAAGCTACTCGAGTGTTGTGAACTCTGGAGCAGAAATCAACTAATAGTAATTATATGTAGAGATGGACGACTAGATGTATTATAAAAGACCTACTCTACTCGGGTACTCAATACATACAATGCAATACTGCCTCGACTACTCGACTACTCGACTACTCGACTACTCGACTACTCGACTACTCGACTATTCATTCTCCCTAGCCAGCGGACTAGAGCTAGCCCCTTCCCCGCCTCTGTGGGGTCTAGTGTGACCTTAATACTTACTAGTACTATATTCCTATACCCCTGTTGAACCGAGGCCGAGGCAAACTTGTGTCCGACTTCACGCTGGTCTCATAAATATGACTTCACTGTCCATAAGATGCCACAAAGCACCATATCCCACGACAATCTTGACTCAGAGGTTATCGCGGATTCACAATGGCAGGTCCCGTAAGACAACCCATTGATCTCCAAGCTCTGGAGGAATATGTAGAGAAGCACGTACCTGAAATCAAGATTCCCATCGATATCAAGCAAGTTCGTACCACCCCTCCCAACTCCCATCGCAATCTGCATTCCACCACAACTCTTCGCTGACCTGATTGAACGGGTAGTTTGGATTCGGGCAATCAAACCCAACATACCAACTCCTTGCAGCCGATGGCCAAAAATACGTAATGCGCAAGAAGCCTCCCGGAAAGCTCGTCTCGAAAACAGCACATCAGGTCGAGCGCGAATATCGTGTTATCCATGCGTTGGAGAAAACAGATGTACCGGTCCCGAAAGCATATTGTTTGTGTGAGGATGAGGGGGTAATTGGCACGCCGTTTTATATTATGGAATTCTTGGATGGGAGAATTATTGAGGATCCTGGGATTCCGGGAGTGAGTGCAGAAGAGAGAAGGGAGATGTGAGTGTCGTGCTATTCTGGGGGTCGTGAAAAGAACTCGATACTGATGAGATGGGAGAATAGGTGGCATGATGCGATTCGCACTCTAGCTAAACTTCATCGCGTCGATATATCGGGCGCAGGGCTTACCCGCTTTGGTAAACCGGCGGGATTCTATGATCGTCAAATCAAAACTTTTGCGACCATAAGCGCGGCTCAGGCTTCGACGGTTGATATCGAGACGAAAGAACCCGTGGGCCAAATCCCACACATCGAGGGAATACTGGGATTTTTTCGAGACAAGAAATATCAGCCAAAGGATAGAGGAACGCTGGTACACGGGGACTATAAGATTGATAATCTAGTTTTTCACAAGACGGAGCCCAGAGTTATTGGAATTCTCGAGTATGTTTTCCGCTTTCACCTTGAGATTTCATTCTTTTACATTGACAAGAACCAAACTAACATCCCTCCTTTTCAGCTGGGAAATGTCCACAATTGGTCATCCTCTCTCCGACATAATCAACATCCTCTCCCCCTACAGCGTTCGACACGAAAAGAAATTCGCATCCCTCCCACAATTCCAAGAAGGCGACCTACTCGGTCTCCCATCAGAATCAGATTTGATATCCTTGTATCGAGAAACAGCAGGTTGGGACCCAGAACCGGATTTGCCATGGGGAGTGGCTTTTGGTTTCTTTAGGAATACCTGTATTTTCCAGGGAATAGCGGCTAGGTGGGCGGTGAGACAGGCGAGCAGTGCAAAGGCGGAAGTTCATGCAAAGGCGAGGTGGCCGATGGGGGATATGTGTTGGAGGTTTGTGAGCCTGGCCAAGGAAGCGAAGGGGGCCGGGGAGAAAGCCAAGTTGTAGGAGGCGTTTTTCTGGGTTGAGGCTTAGATATGATACACAATGGAAGCTTGATCGGGAAATGAAAGTCTCATTTATCATGATATCTTATTTTACGCTGAATCGTGGCCTGGTACGATTGAAGTGAACCGAGAACCTTCATGGCTTCTTGTCTATAAATTGGTTCGGTCTTCTGTTCTTTTCGTTGGGAATTTGTGCGAGAGAAGTTCTTTGATGCTCCTATCATTTCTATCTCCTATGAAGAGGGGCAATGGTGAGCATCTATTAGGGGCTATCATTCAATTTCTTCTTCATTGGGTTGCGTAAGCGAACATTGGTTTATTCATGCTAATATTGCCTCGTTGATGATTTGAGATAGACCTTTTTAATTTTCGGTGCTATCATCTCAAGAGAGTCGATTATCATTCATTATTCACGTTGTCATGAAGCGAGAGGCTGAAAGATGCGGGCAGATTCAACGTGGGCAAGGGTTAGTTCTCTACTACTCGAGTATGAGGGCTGGTAACGAACGCAATCTTAACCAAGTGTTAACAGAGAAGATTCACAAAAGCCTATTTCATTCCGCACATTGAACCCTCATTCCTACACAAAAACTATCCATCCCCCAACTTCATTCTACACAACTCTTCCTCTTCCAATTCATCCATAAGATCACTAACCAATCTCTGCCAACTCCAACCCAACTTCACCCCGAGAAAGCCAAACAAAGTCGGGCGTTAAAGAACGTTCTGGTTTCTGTCTCTAATTTCTTCGTGCGTTCTCCCGCCGTGTTACATGGGAATGCCATATTGAGGGCTATTGCCATCCATCCACGTAAATGCTGTGCGAATTCAAATAAGGATTCTTTGATCGAAGACGCACAAGGAGACTGCAAGTGAGAATATGATTGATGTCTGCAGCAGAGAGGATTCTCTGCAGAATAGGAGTTCTGAGTACATCAGATGAAATGTAGGTTACTCCAGATACTGGCACGCTCAATCATCCCCATCTCACATTTGCTTTTCCGAATTTGTGAGATGGGAGATTCTGGAATGGGGCACAGTCACGGTCGGTCATGGTCACTTGAAATGGTGACGATTCACCATCTTGAAGGTCTGCTTCCGCTTTCCTCTTTGCTGCTATCGTTTCCAAGGGCAGATGCATGTATCTGATTGTTTTTGTGATTGTGTATATAAATCTCGATCAGTACGTTAACGTTACGGTCCAATTGCCTCCAGTTATATTTTCAACCATGTACTTCCCATCTGTCACATTCCCCGCTCTAATTTGACGGGTTAAAGCAACGGCGGCATCATCTTCACTCTGTATCCTGATTGTCGTGGTTTGGTTGGCGTATGGGACGCTGATTGAGCCCGTTGTGCCCGCTGGGGTCGTGATATTAATACCTGCTAACCTTCCCGATTCCCCAACGACCTTAACCGCATAACTACCCAGAGAAGTCACAAAACCCGCCTCCACATTCGTCAACCCCCCCAAGTTCGGCGCCACACTCCAAGTCTTTCCAGCACCACTCGTGACCCTCAATCCCGCACCATAGAAAGTAAGTGCAGAAGTAGGACCCGTGCTCCAACCATGAGCATGCGAGACTCTTGGATCATTGTTATAGGGTGCGTAGTGCAAAGTACCATCGGTAGAATATCCTTCGATAAAAGTACTATTCGTCATGCGGGGATCATCGAGCATGAAATCTCCCCACATGAACTTGATCAGCTTAACGGCGCGATCGGCGCGCCCAGCGAGATAATGGGCTTGGATTTCGAACCCGCTGACGAAAGGGGAAACGACGTTGGCGCCGCCCTCGGGAGCTGGAGCCCCATATTTGTTCCAGCGGGCCGCTAGAGAGTCGGAGACTAGGAGTGCGCGAGATGGAGAATCTACCAGGCCTGAAAAGACTGCCCATGCATTTCCGTCTTGGGGGTGGAGTGTAGTGAGAGGAAGGGAGTCATTGTCTCGGTAAAGCTTTGCTGTGTCATCCCAAAGATTGATGTTTGCGGCTGTTTTGATCCCAGAAGCGTAACCTGGCCAGGATGACGTGGCGGCTGAGTCATTGAGGACTCCCGAGAGCTTTGTACCGAGATTGAGGGTGTAGTAAAGAATAGAATTCGCCTCGATGTTATGGCCACCCATACCGACTCTCAGCCAATCAGGGTTATCTTTGGGAAGGTTGGCCAATTTGGTTTCATCAATAAATCCCAATGAGTAATTTAGACCCTGCTTGAACTGTCCCCAATGTTGCTGCAGATAGTCGATGTCGCCAGTAAACAGATAGTAATCATGGATGTCGATCAGTGAATGGAGATGATAAGTAAAGCTCCAGGTATTGAGAATTGTAGTGAAAGGGATACCGGCATATGGAAGGGCACCCGATGAGTTTTGGAGGACTAGTAGCGAGTCTATAGAATTCTTGATGGTTATCATGTCATTGGTAGAGACAAAAATTGAAGGGCCTGAGATTGCAATGTCTCCGGGCCATACAAGACGGTCCCTCTTGGCTCCATCCGTGAGAACACTGGTACCATCTGATGATCATTTGTCAGTATTTTTTTTATCATTTTCATTGCCATAGGGGAAGAACATACTAGCAACAGTGAAATTATTCCACCATGACACGGGTTCAGTGATAGTACTATTTGAGGTGATAATGCCCAAATGAACCAAAGAGTCGCCGGTGGTAGGGTCAATAGTACACATGTCATTGGTATAAGCTCCGGCGTACCATACTCGATTAACCTGATCGTCATCACTATGGAAGTATCCTGTATAAGACCTGAGTTCGTTTTCTGCTTTATGAGGTAGAGCCGTATATTGTATGGTTAAGTTCGAGACTTCCACGGATCCAGAGGTATTATGATAGACGTTCAAATACCTAAATCCACCGCGTTGTCGCTGTGGTTCTGCCTTGTAGTGACTGCCGCTCGTGACAGGAAACCACAAAGCTTCATCGATACCGGCATCACCTGTCGCATCACATCCATTCTCGTTGATCCACAGTGAACTCTCCGTAAAGCCAATCCCAATAAATTGATCCCCATCCCCGTCAATAGAGCCAACATTGAAGGAGACGATACCTGCAATGTTCTTTTCGAAATCATAAGTAACAGCGGAAGAGGGGCCAAACGATGCCGAGCCAGAAGATCCCCTAGCAGTCAAGACTTCCGAATTGGTCACTGAACCATTTACATTGTATACTGATGCGGGTACAAGTGTCCGAGAGTTTGGCGTGAGGATGTATTCTTCATATGGCACAGCTGTAGCCCTAGTTGATGCTACAGCCAAGCCAAGAAGAGTGATTGGAAGCGATGAGAAAATCATGATGGGAATGTGTATATATTATAAAACAAAGATAATCACGTGACGGAAACCATGCATATTTGAGCCAAGATTCAACATCAAAGGCCTCCCTCTGCTCAAAAAGTAAGTGTTCGATTGATATACGCCTACGACGTGATGATGGGATTTATACTCGTCGCTAAGCTTATACGAGGATGTAGAAAGGACGCTCCGGATATCTGGGGTCATTGCCGGTCACGTGATCCTTGGCGATCATTGCTTTTTTCCATCATTCCCCTCTCGCCCCTCCTTTTTTAAGCTGGGGCAAACTCCATGGAACTACGCGTGCCGCAGTTTGCCCGCTACTCGGGCAAACTGGCGCGCATCACGGAATGATCAGTGACAGGGTGGACGCCCGATTCCAGGTGGACGCCCGATTCCACTTGTTCTCGAGCTGCAGACCTTCTGGCGGCACGAATACCCAACACGGCAGTAGGACCGGCTGGCTCGGCTTGATCGGTTGATATACCTCCGCCCAGTCGTTATCCGCCCAGTGCGTATAACATGGTGGAGTACGTCTTTTATGCATCGATCTACCCCGCAATAGTAATTCTGGGAATTTGGCTAATCTGATGGATATAAGGATCAGCCAGGTTATTGTCATTGTTCAAGATCCAGGTCGGGAAATGAAGGTATTGATCGATTGTACGATGGATGGGAATTGAGTCTGAACTTTAGTTTGATATTATGTCCATGGGATGATACTGACCTCCCTTCTGCTCTTCCGAATCCGTGACAGATCACCATTTCAGTTTTTGACTTTCACTTCATCTCATAAATCTTACATTCGGATCGAAACAATAGAATGTGATATTCCATACCCGCTATCATGATTAATGCACACACGTACGCCTAGAGTCCCAGTCCTCCGTTTTCAGATCCTCACTCGCCCATTTTATATCACAATTGCCAAATCTGGCCTGTCCATCTTCTCGTCATCCATGTTTGGATAGTAAGGCACGATAGCATCGGCCGATAATACGTAAGCACTGTTGTATAGCGTCCAATAGGCTGACAATATGGTCAATATCAATTTCACCGATGGGTAGTGGGCTGGGAATCAGAACGACTTACGTTGTCTAACTTTACGTGCTGGATGGAACAATCCAGCCCAGACGTAATTGAGTACAAGTCCTGGTCCAATTGCCATTCTGATGGCTTCAATAGCTTCGACAATGCGATCGATAACGTGAGGACTGGTCTCAAAAAGATTGGGGTACAGTAAATTGAGAAGATGAAGCATAGCATCTTCACAACCAAGACCAACTACACCCAATGCTACATGTTTGACAACGGAGGCAGCAGTCTGTCGATGGACTTGATCTCGATCAATCAATGCATCTTCAAGTAATGGGGTGATGGCGTAGACATAATCTTTAGCCATCTCACCAATATACTCAAAAAGGAAGGAAAGTGACTTGAGAACACCATTCTGAACATTGAGCTCAGGAACACGATATTCGTTCATTAAAGCTGGGAGGACTGTGAATGGAGCGCAGGTTTCTGCAACAATACCAATTGCTACAGCTGTACAGACACGAGATTGACGTTCCTGAACCCGAAGATTGTTCAAAAGTGTGGCGAGGACATCTTGAGGACCAATGGCTTTGGCGATGAAACCGAAGGTATTGTTGGCTGCCCGACGAATACCTTTCTTGTGTGCTTTGAGCATGTCTAAAAGTTCGAAACATATTCTCATCCATTCTCTAGCATTGACACTTTCAGGCCCACGATCGGCGATACGACCAACCAAATCAATCGTATTTTCTTGTACTTTCTCGTGTCGATTTCGTAGAATTGGTGTAAGCCGAGGGAGTAAGTCCTTGATTGGGGGCTGCATTTGATTAATACCGACCACAGTGACGATAGAACGTAAGGCACCAAGGATAGAACCAAGCACTTCAGGATATTCTTCACCAAGGTATTCGTAGAGCACAACACCCAGCTTACCCATCAAGGCATCCTCACCACATTGCTTCATGACCATTGCGATACGAGAGATTAGGTCAGCCGCCTGTTGTCGGACGGTTGCAGATTTGTTGTTCAAACGCCATAGAATGGTACTGACAATTTGAGGAAGGTATGGCTTACATCTCGTGCCTAGAGCGTTGACAACAGTTCCGAAGCCATTCAGCATAACGATATCCTCGACACTCTGTTCCTGGAAGGAGTGCAGGATACCATCAATAAGTCGTTCTTCGAGCCTCTCACCAATGTCTGCAGCACCGAGACTAGCAATAACCTTCTCGATAGTCTCCACGGTCATCTTGCGGTACGCCTCGCTTTCATCCTTCAGGTTGTTGACAATGCGCTCTACGATCTCTCCAACACCAACCTTTTGACCGAGATCAACTGTGGTTTCAACCACTTGTCTATAGTTGCGTTTGTCCAATGCCATTCTTCGAACCCAGAAGCTCTTGAAAAATTCATCCAACACATTCTCCTTAAGATATCCTGCCGTAACTCCGTCGGTACCGGCACACTGTGAAACAACCTTTAGTACCACCTTCTTCATTTCCTCATCAGGAGATGAAAACTCTCTCAAGAGGATTTCCATGATTTGACCTGTATAGTAGTTGGCGTATTCTTCGTCCATTAATGGAATGATGTATCCAACAGCCTTTAAGAAACCAGCGAGACCCTTTCCACGTTGTTTACGGGCACTAGAATAAATTAGTCACGAAAATATACAAACGGGAATTGGAATAGAAGAGTATTTATAGGACAATTGCTTACCCTGTCCATAGGGGATTTAAGATATCATCGAAACTTTCAATACCATAGGGGTTTGCTGCTTCGGCGAGAGCTGCAATGGCCAAACTAGTGACCGTTCGAACCTTTGTCTGATCATCGTTAAGATTACCACCGATACAATCAACCAGACCTTTTAGATGAGGCAGGACAGCACAACCCATTAAAATAGGAATTTGTTGGACAATCTTGACACCAGTATGTCTTGCTTGCCAAGACTTCTTACTCCTACAAACAGCTCGCAGGAAAGGAAGAAGTGCCGGTATACCTAATGCAGAAGCGACAACAGCAAAAGCTCTCGCAGTTGTGTTTCGTACATATTCATCAACATGATCAATATCAGGTCGCATAGTGCTGATCATGTGAGCCAAACCGGCGGCTTTACTGAGATTGGAAATAATTTCTCGACCTTCCACTCGGGCGTAGTAATCTTGGTCGATGAGCAATGGTTCAATAACGACCAAAATCTTGTGAACATAAGGCCTGACGAGATCATCAAGCTTGTAGAGAATACGATCAATAACTTTGACGAGCAAATGGCGCTCCTGATCTTCCAATGTCTTTTCCATGAGTAGAGGTAGAATCTGATTGAACAAAGGTCCTGCTCCAAACTGCCTCGCATTGTCTGTAAGTTGACGCAAGGCAGTCTTACGCATAGGTGGAGTACCATTCTTGACTTTGAGTAAAAGTCTCATGATTTTCCGTTCTTTGAGTTCTTCCACGCTCATAGAGTTTTCATCACTGCCGTCTGTAAGCTTTCCAAAATATGCCATGTCCTCCGCCTTGAAAAATTGTAGATCTCCGACGCCAGGTATTTCTGTTGGAAGTTGCTTTGCCAATTGTCTTCCACTTTCTGGGTCTTGCATCATGAATCCTCCAACAGGTAATGGCGTGGCCATGACCTTTTGAGCAATAGTTCTTATTGGAGCGTAGCCAGGCGGAGGGTCTAGGATCTTGTACCCTTCAGATGGCAACATCATATCGAGCTCCTCGTCTGAAAGTGGCGCATTTCTTGATGAGATATCAGTTCCGAATGTAGTTGGCATAGCCGGACCACCCATTTGTGAGGGATGCATTGGAGTTACCAATCCTTGATTGCCCATAGGGGTGGCAGCAGGTGCTTGATCCCATCTAGACCTTCTCCTGGGTGTTTCGTCAATCGCAGCACCTCCAACTGCTGGCGTTTGATCCCATCTCGAACGTTTGGTTTTAGCCTCAGCTGACGGTGGAGCCATGCTAGCATCCTCTTCAGTGCCCACGTCCCATCTCTTCTTTCTTTTACGTCCACTTGCGACTTCCGTAGAGTCAGCTTCATTGTTCTCCTTATCGACAGGAGAGCCAATGCTGTCCTTGGCCAGTGTTGCAGTATGATGGATGACTTCGCCATTTGCCTTTTTCTCTTCAATGGCTTTCCTAACTCTTTCCTCTTCGCGCTCGAGTTCCCTTCTGGCCATGACATCTCGGTAACTCTCAGCATTTCCATCAGCTCTTGTAGGAGTCAGGACTCGATCGTGTCGACGCTTTTGATAGTCGGTTTCGCGATCGGAGATTCGTGCACTTTTCTCTCTTCCCAAAAGAATATCTTCCTCCTCGACCCCATTACCATGCGCGAATTCGTTCATTTGTTCCTTGGAAGCTGTATACTGGCCCACCAGCCGTCGACTGGTATCAGCTTCCTCCATTTCATCGTCATCACCATCTGCGACTGCGATAGAAGTGTTATAACCTGCAAATTTATCAAGGCCATCGCGTTCATACAGGCTGGTATCGAAGCTTTCTGTCAATGAGGCCTTGGTGGAAACATCAGTTCGCTGACTTGATGGATCAAATGTCTTCGATCCCTTCTTACCAGCAGAGGCAGCATTCCTCTCAGCCTGTAGCTTCCTGATTGTCTCGAAATCGTTGTCGGACATGGTGGCGCGTTGTAATGATGCGCATTGGTGTGTTGTGTTGATGGATAATTTTGTAATCGGAAAGGTAGCTTTGATAGCCAAAGAACTAGCTTGTGTTGACAGCCACACGAGGCTGGACACGGTGCATGTATCACGTGAATCGGGTATCTGATGGCTACTAGATACCCGATTGGGTAAACTGGATCACCGGGATGTCCTCTGAAATGGTGAATTCTCATGTATCTGTTGGATAGAGAATCAATAAACAGTTAATGGCTTGAAACCAAATTCTGTTCAGGTTGTAGGGAGCATCTGTTACATAGGTTTCTCACACAATAAAATCTGGTTGGCCCGGTCAAGAAACGCAATAGGCAGCATATAAACGGAAAGGGGAGCTTTCGAAGAATCACGACAAGACCACGCAGTATTCAAGTCGATACCAACTCACGAAACAAAAGCTTCTGTGTTATGTCTATGCAATATCGCTCAATTTCAATTTTCGAATCATACATTCGCCTACCCCAAACTCCCCATCGTCTCCCATTCTTATCCTTGGACCTTGAAAGTTCGTCCACTGGCTGTCTTTCTCTCCTTTTCTTCGTTCTCTGGGCGTGCTCTTCTCAGAACTACAACTTGTCAGTAAAAGTAGTCTTCGCTGCTCTTAGGCAGAGACTCACCTTGCAAGAAGTCTGCTGTGCGTCTACGCATTCTGGAGTGAATGTATGCCTAGGGAATATTAATACTCGGTGGGCTATGCGCTAATTGTGTCTTATGAGTATACCTTTGATGCTTTGATATGGTAATGGAAGTAATCACGGAATGTTTGAATATGGGAAATAACTTCATCCCTTCGTTGGAGAGTAAGGTGACGTGGGAATAAAACTATATGAGTTAGTAAAGCGAACTGACGACCTGTGTTCCCATAGACACCGGAGCTCACCAAATGTAACGTAGCCAATGTCTCCACTGCCATTGTCCTTTACTCCAGGAACTCCTTGAAGTTCCAATGGCGGATCTGTTCTGAACAAGACTTGTGGGGCGTTTTGAATAGCTCTTCTTCTGGCATCTACGAATTCCTGGATGAAGACCCGTCCGAAGACCCTGTCGGTTTCCTCTCGGAATACTGTGCTGAATATAACTGTAACTCTGTCGTGGCTGGCTTTAATATAGATAGCTTCTTCGTCACGGTAATGGATTGCCATGACATCTTCGCCCTCTCTGACACCTTGAGGAGCTTCCTCGGATGTGAACTTTGATGCCTCCTCCTGTAATTTATGGAATTTGTCAAACGCATGCTCGAATGGCGCAGCCATTGCATTTCGTTTCAACAAAGATATACGTCTAATCAGATCATCTCGAGCTTCTATAAGTAAAGTGCATTAGCTTATGCCAGACATGGGTTGCATATATTCCTACCCTTCTCCTCTGGCAGACTCTCTAAATCAACCTGTACCGAGAAGTTGTAACCACTTTCCGGCGCAACAACATATGGACCATATTCCCTTTCAAGAACGTGCTGGGCACCATATCGCACCAGCTCATCATAGCATTTAACTTGTATGGAGACCAGAATTTTGGTCTTTGATTCAGGGGTGGAGATATGGAAAGTAACACCGTCGAAATCGGCTACGGTCTGGTCAATGTTCACCGGTGGTGCTCTGGGTTGAATTAGTAAAGACAAACATGCAGACTGCCGGTTGCAACAAACCCTGAGAATCTTTCCGTGAGTACAGATTGAATGAGTACATTTTGGTAATCGAGGAGGAGCATCGTGGTGGTTGAGAGGGGAGGGAGTGGTATTTATTATTGTAATGGTTTCCAGTACTAACAGGATGGATGGGGCGGGATTCAAGCTGCTGCTGCTGCTACTGTGTTGTAGGTCAGTTGAACGTGGGGCCAAGTAGAGTAGAGCAGGCGGGTGCTTTATCATCGATTAAAGCGGCATGACGTCCTTTTTGCGGGAGATCCTACCTAATTCGGCTGCCGCTCTTACAACTCAGAAAATCCATGCTTATCGGCAGCACTAAGGAATTTTATCGCAAATAAGGTCAGAAAAAAAGTTCTGGCTCATCAAGTACTTTTGCGCCAGGTTGTAAATATGGTTAAATCTTACTTGTAAGTCTTCAAAATAAAGTCAAATGAATTCCATAATACTAAACGGCCTACCTGCAGGAAATACGAGCATTCGAAGTCATTTGGGCTCGTCAATTCAAGCACTTCAAATGTTGTTTGGTCAACAGATGGAGCCGGCGTCTCGAGTCGAAATACAGGTTCGGGAAGAGCTATAGTGGCCGCCAACGAGGAAGTATTGTGTTGGGAAATAAAGACGGGTGAACTCTTGAGTCGGTGGAGGGATAATGACTGTAAATCTCAAGTCTCAGCCATTGCGCAGAGCAAAACGGATATAGACATTTTTGCCGTCGGGTACGAAGATGGCAGCATTCGATTATGGGACTCGAAAATTGCCACTATCATAGTCAGCTTCAATGGTCACAAATCTGC
Organism: Monilinia aucupariae; assembly: GCA_002162555.1. Taxonomy (NCBI): domain Eukaryota; kingdom Fungi; phylum Ascomycota; class Leotiomycetes; order Helotiales; family Sclerotiniaceae; genus Monilinia; species Monilinia aucupariae. The sequence continues at coordinate 428,964 of NGKF01000025.1, read as the reverse complement.
CATTACTACACTGACATTCGATAAATCTGGAGTGCGATTGGCCAGTGGTTCCAGAGATACGGATGTTATTGTATGGGATTTAGTCGCTGAGGTTGGCTTATTCAAGTTGAGAGGACACAAGGATCAAATTACTGGACTCCAGTTCATTCAACCTGAGATATCACAAGAATCCGCTGAAGACGAGGAGGTGGTCGATGTTGAGGATGGGGGTTCATTCGAAGGCTTTCTTCTTACTACCGGCAAGGATGCGCTCATCAAACTCTGGGATATGACATCTCAGCATTGTATCGAAACTCACGTCGCTCAAACGAACGGAGAATGTTGGGCCTTAGGTACTTCACCGGATGGTAGCGGGTGTATCACGGCTGGAAATGATGGCGAAATGAAGGTGTGGTCGATTGATACAGCCGGCCTATACAAATTATCGAAACAAGTAAATGGTGCAGTTGAAGCTCGATATCTTCAGGGTAGAGGAATATTACATCGACAGGGGAAAGACAGGGCGCTCGAAATTAGTTTTCATCCACGTTTGGATTACTTTTCGGTTCACGGTTCGGAAAAGTCGGTGGAAATCTGGAGGATAAGATCAGAAGAGGAAGTAAAGAAAAGCTTAGCAAGAAAACGTAGGAGGAGAAGAGAAAAGATGGCTGCAACTGAGAAGTCTACCTTGGAGGTTGATGAGGTGGAGGAGAAGACGGAGGATATTTCAACTGCTGATATCACAGACTTCTTCGTCCCGTACGTTATTGTTAGAACGGGAGGCAAAGTTCGCTCGACCGATTGGATACGCATCAAAGGCACCAAATCGATACAAATTCTGATAGCAACTACGAACAATCAATTGGAAGTCTACACAGTAGTTACAAAAGAAAAAAGCAAGAAGTCTAAAAGCGAAGAAATTCCAGATTATTCAAGAACACTATCGGTTGAAATGCCAGGGCACAGAGCAGATATACGAGCATTAGCATTAAGTTCGGACGATCGAATGTTGGCATCAGCATCTAATGGCAGTCTGAAAGTCTGGAATGTCCGCACTAGGACCTGCATACGAAGTTTTGAGTGTGGTTATGCTCTATGTTGTGCATTTTTACCAGGAGACAAAATTGTAGTGGTGGGAACAAAATCTGGTGAAATGGAGTTGTTTGATGTAGCTTCAGCTGCTATGCTTGAAACTATCAAAGCTCATGAAGGTGCCATTTGGAGTCTACATGTACATCCGGATGGTCGTTCCGTTGTATCGGGTAGCGCAGACAAATCAGCCAAATTCTGGAACTTTGAGGTATTTCAAGAAGAAATTCCCGGAACTAAACGAACGACGCCAAAGTTAAGACTCGTCCACACCAGAACTTTGAAAGTATCGGATGACATCCTAAGCTTGAAATTTTCGCCGGATGCGCGTCTAATAGCCGTGGCACTTTTGGATAATACCGTCAAGGTGTTTTTCGTCGATTCCTTAAAACTCTTCCTCAATCTATATGGCCACAAACTACCTGTGCTCAGTATGGATATCTCCTTCGATAGCAAGCTCATTGTTACCTGCTCCGCCGATAAAAATATACGTCTTTGGGGTCTTGATTTCGGAGATTGTCATAAAGCATTCTTTGGGCATCAAGACAGTATCTTACAGGTCGCATTTATTCCACACAGCCAAGATGGCAACGGACATCATTTCTTTAGTAGTAGTAAGGATAAGATGATCAAGTACTGGGATGGAGATAAATTCGAACAGATCCAAAGATTAGATGGCCATCACGGTGAGATCTGGGCTTTGGCGGTCAGCCGTACAGGTGACTTTTTTGTCAGCGCAAGTCACGATAAGAGCATTCGAGTATGGGAGCAAACCGATGAGCAAATATTCCTCGAGGAAGAAAAGGAGAAGGAACTCGAGGAATTATACGAGTCAACCTTAACAACATCCCTGAACCCCGATAAGAATGAAGAAGATGATGATAATGAAGTTGGAGCCGCCGGGAAACAAACAGTTGAGACTCTCATGGCCGGGGAAAAGATAGTTGAAGCCCTTGAAATTGGTACCGCCGATCTGGAATTAATGGCCGAATATGAAATCGCCAAAGCCAGCAATCCCAACACCGCTCCCCCAGCCCGTAACCTCCTTTTCATGGCTCTCGGCAACATCAGCGCCGAAAGACATGTTCTGAACACCCTCCAAAAGATCAAAGCCGCAGCTCTTCACGATGCCTTACTCGTCCTCCCATTCTCCACTCTTCCCATGCTCTTTACATTCTTGAATATCTTTGCCACAAAAGAAATGAACATACCTCTCACATGCCGAATACTGTTTTTCATGTTAAAAACACACCACAAACAAATTGTGGCGAGCAAGACTATGAGGACGATGTTAGATGGCATTAGGGAAAATCTGAGGAAGAGTCTGAAGAGACAAAAGGATGAGATGGGATTTAATTTGGCGGCTTTGAAGATCGTCGGGGAGAGAGTTAAGGACATGGGAACCAAGGATTATGTGGATGAAGAGACATGGGAAGAAGATGATGGATCAAGTAGAAAGAAGAGAGGATTTGTTCAAGTTTCGTAGAGGACCGCATTGCATTGGGATGGGTTAGGTAGTTGTCAAAAATGTAAGATGTACAAATTATGGTCAAGATGGCAGCAATTTGAGGTTGGAAAGATTCGTATCATTCACTGGTTTGCAAGATTTTGAATGTGAGGAAAGAGTAGGTATGTTTGCCAAGATCAACTCAATTCTGACTAGCCACCCTTCCCCTTTTTCTCATGCTGACAATATATCGATTTCTATCAGAGCCTTCCTCGGCCATCCGAATAAAACTCTACCCCGTTCCATATGTGCCAAAGAAGATAGGTATCGGCAACCAACTATGGCACCGATATGCAATGTATCTCATTTCAGTTACCAGCATGATAGAACCGAACTCTTCCCAGTTTGACATATTAAAGATCGTACCGAGGAATTCCCAAGACTTCCCCTCTGTCTTTTTCTCTTCCTCATGTCTTTCCTTAGTCCGTCTAAGCTGTTCCAAGCGTTCCAGCGCAAGTTGACGGGTTGCATCGCTTTCCATTTCCAGTTGCTTTCTTTGAGACAGGATCGCCGATGAAAAGTGATGGGCTTCGTCCAGATCCCTCACAATTTGCATTTCCCGACATAGGAACTTCGATGTGAGTTCAAGGATATCATCCCTATTCTTCTCCGCCTCTTTTTTCAATTCCAAACTCCCCATTCCTCGCAAAACGGCTCGACCCCTTTTAGCCTGGAGCAAGGCTCATTTTTCGCCTGCTGATGGTCCTCCCCCTTTCTTCTCCGGCTCTGCAAGCTGATGCCGTATTTGCCAGAGTTGACGCGTTGCTTCATCTTTTCTCTTTTCGATTGTCTTAATCCTCATCTTCATGGCCAATGCACGGAGAACTGCATCATCTCTTTCCTTCTCCAGGTTCGCACTTCTTGACTTTTCCATCTCGAGTTGTTCCCGAAGGTCTGATGTACGTCTGATGGCCTCATTTCTTTCTCTCACATTCTCGACCTCTCTTTGTGCTGAGCCGCCTTTGACCATTGTACTACTCGCGGAATCGGGTGGGGATTTCCATCGGGGGGGCTATGTGGAAATTTAACCGAGAGTACCGGCTCAGATCTACCTGGAGGTTCAAGATCCCAGGATTTTCTATACAAAGATCGTGGGTGATGGGCTGGTCCAATGTCTAGGATTATTTTTGACGGTGCTGATACTTGTTGACGCCGATAATGTGTGTTTTTGGGAGAAATTCTATTATCAGGCTCCAACTCTGAACGAAGTCGTGGAAAGTTGAGAGGGCGAAAGGCTGTTGAAGACATATTCTTGATATCTTGTGTTGATCAGATATGCAGAAACTGTGGTGCATGAAAAACAAGTTCAAGATTGTTGTCTGCCCTTGTAATGATCAGAACATGCAGTTGAGAATATTCTTCTATCTCCCAGTCGTCACACCATTGCCAGTCGTCACACCATTGGTTTGTCTTGCTTTGAAACTTACGCATGAAATCATGGACGGACCCAAATACGAAAAAGAAAGAAGAGATATCCTTACCACCCGCTTCTGGCAAAGGATTTTGTAAATCTAGATCCTTCCTAGAGTCCAAGTGACAATGGACATCTACGAAGAGCATCCATCCATCTCAACTGCTTCAATGTAATGACATCGACGGAGATACTGATCCATGTCAGGTATGATATATCGGCAACATAGTGGTAGTACCATCTGATATTCATCAAAAATAGCCAAATCTTGAGTATAGATTGTAGCCAACCCTCATATTCTATTTCCAAGCTTCACGAGTAGGTTGTTCAAGCCCCCGCCCTTGAACTGTATAACAAAGAGTTTTGTTGCATACCTTGATTGATTAAAAATTGATAATTTTCTTTATAAATATCATTCCCTACACCCTTTCATCAAACAGAATACCAAACAAGGTCTTATTGCATCTCCTCAAAGTATAATTAACCTCACTTGATTTGTTTTGCCTTCACTTAACCCACACTGCTCTCGTCATACCAAAGCTTGGTTACAGATATCAAATTGGAAACTTCTTTCCATTTCTACAGGACACCTACTCAAACGATGGCGCATCTTTGGTCGAGATGATATCGAAATTCATGCTGCATCAATCATTCAGCTGCGAAAGTCTTCTCCGCCAGCCCTCGAGTATACTCATTTCATCTAATCGTTCGAAAGTAGACTTTTGCATATCTTATCTTATAGATCAAGGTACGAATGAAACTTTCAATGAATAGGAACCACTTTGCCATCACCAACATTACAAAAATATCGGATTTTCAAAACGGTCTCGAAACATTCTCGTTAGCTCTAGATTCTTTCAGCTATCCCCAATCATCACTTCTCATTCTCCATCCAAATCTTTCATGTTTACTCCTAGCTGTGCCTCACTATTACTGATTCATTCCTTTGCTTTTCCGCTCGTTTCGTCACATCATTGCATTTCAAAGCCCGTTGACCGTTTCCTCCGCTGCGTCCCTTCTCTTCTCCCAGATATCACTCCCCGTCTTTCCAACCCTCCACTCCCCTCTCAATCCCACGGCTTCCAATTCTTTCCCCGGCCGATAACATGGCGTTACTTTTCCCATCTTTCGAATGGTATTTCCCGCTCGCTCCCATTCTTTCCTTGCGAAAACACGGTCTTATTCAAGTGCGGCAATGATGCTTCTGTAAGCTCATTGGCTATCTCGATACCACTTGCCAACCTGATGGACTTGATGATCGAACCCAAAGAACTTCAACAACCTGATGCTGATTAATACTTGGGGATTGCATTCTCTGGTGATGTTCAAGCTGCCATGGATGAGTTTGGTGCTTGTATTGAGGTTATTGTTGTCATGGTTGATCTTTGAGTTGATTTGATATGTATGAAAATATCCCGTGGAAAACAGTAACTGTCTTCTCTTTCTACATCAACCGGATAATGGAAGCAAGTTCTCGATTCTTTCATCATCCTTCAATTTGCGCCATTATTGATGCCGTCTCAGAATGAATGTGACAATCGTACATCAAGTCCGAGTACAAAGAACCAAATATGCTCCTGTGAGAACATTCCATACACTACTACCATTCCCCAATATTTCAATATAAGCCTCCTTCACGAAATCGACGTCCCATCTTTTGAGTGAATAGGATCATCACGAACGTCCCAAACACCCCCATCCCATCCATTCTACACATCAAACAGTTAGACTAGCTATTGCCACGTCACTCTACCAGCAACTATCATCCTTTCATCCTCAACTCCATGCGCATCATTCGCACTCCGCCTTCCTCTGATCCATATCTAATAGGTTGATGAAGCCTCCATACTTCGGGGCTTGTGAATAGTCATTCCTCTGGTACTGGCGACAATGTCAAAGGAGATAGGGAGGGGCTATGGATAAATATTTTCCTCTCCTCCTCAAATCGATCTCTGAAAATATTATTCTGGATATCTATGTCATGGCTGGGTCTTGATGATAATATAATCAACCTCTTGCAAATTCCCGAAAAATCGGATGAGGTAACACCCCTCGTATTTCCTCGGCATCGTATGCGTGAGAAAGAATACCATTTCATCTCTAGTTTTCCCTTTAATCTCAAGGGTTCTTCGATCGAGTTCACCAGTTCCACGATCCCAGACTTCGCATCCGTGTTCATTGATATTTCGTGCTTTCTTATAACGTGTACTGATTTATACCTTTTGCAATGTTCTTACTAATTATCTTGCTGGGTTCCAATTCTATGTAATTTTATATATAAATCAGTCATGAGCTGCGTGGTTCACTTATCCTATATCTTCAATCTCATCTACCATCCCCGCTCCAACCAACAATCCACAACCAACCCCTTTCACGCGTTAATCTTTTCTCTCTCCCTTTCATCGCTTCACATAAGCGAAAAACACCATCACCTTCCAACCCAATAACCCCAATCAAGCACAAAATATCAATCGGCCACTCCTCACGTCCTACCAGAACAGCAAATCAAGTATTCATCGCATGAAGGTACAATAACTCTCTCTACACAGTGATTACAGGCCCCTCTCCCAAACCCCTTTTCACACCCGAGCACTCGAGTATCACTGGGTTAATGATCCTGTAAACCTATTTCGCCATCTCGAAACTCACTCTCTTCATTTATTTAGCGAGCTCTATTCTAACAAGTCTTATCCTTCGAAGCTCCCTCTGGTTGCAAATCTATTTACTTGTGTTCATAATTTACGAGTATATTCGTATATTCTTCACCCTGCATACTGGTTGTCTTCAGCCACATATATATATACAAACACACAGATTCAATATAGTAGATTTGATAGGTAAATAGTCAATAAACTAATTACTCAGTACACACTCGAGTATTTGCGGTTGCATCACAGTACTCGTATGACATGGCATGGCATCGCATAGCATAGTAGTATGCCACGCACACCAAAGCAAGCTCGAAAGGTAGAATGAAATGAAATGAAACGAAATCAAATGAAACGAAATGAAATGAAATCAAGTAAAGTAAAGCAAAATTCAACACAACACAACACAACACAACGAAAACCCAAAACCCAGATTCAACGCAAAGCCATGCTAATAAACACCAACAATTTCCCATTTCCTCTTCCTTTCCTTTCGTCATGATTTAATGGTGTTGTTTTTGTGGGTAGCATGTTGTTGGACCTGCATTGTGACAATTTATCTTCATTTTATGTCCATTTCCCTTTCGTTCCATCATACACCCCTCCTCTCCC
>NGKF01000025.1:400759-415625 GCA_002162555.1 Monilinia aucupariae | reverse complement strand
TATAATACTTATTAAATACATAATATTTTCGTTATAAATAATTAATTATAAGTTAATTTTCACTTTAAATTCAATTTAAATTAATAGAGTAATAGTAAATTATTTTATTATAAATTGATTTTTTAAACTTAATATATTATTAAAAAATTAAATCTTACAAAAGATATAAAATATGTTTTTCTAATTTTTTACTTTAATATAATGTTTCACTTTACTTTAATATTATATTTGTAACGTTTATACTGTAAAAGAGCTGTTTAGAACAGAGTTAATAGAGTTCTTAGAATTTATTACTATTTGACTATACTACGAGAAAAAGATTATTATATATATATAAACTATGTAGATAGGATATGTGTATGGTATATGTTCGCTAATCGAGTATATAAGCTGTGATAGCGTATATGTATATCGGAACATCTATTATATCAACCAGGCAACGGAAGCGTAATATTACTCTCCCTTTCAATAGAATTTGTTTTCAAATAATTATTCGTTAATAATCCTGTATTATCTCTATACAACATCTATCAGCTAGTTAAGTTAAACAAAAAGCGTTTATTGTAAACTTTGCGATTATTATTGCAAAGTATATGATTGTATTTGCTTATTCCTAAGCAACAATGTATATATAAATACTTTACAACAAAATAAATGTTTATTCGATACTTCGAAACAACAAAATAGTGTTTATATTAAAAGAGCATAGTAGTAGTAATTCATAATCGATTTAATCTATCTATAGCTATAGCTACGCTTCAAAAGAGCATATAACGAGGACTTTTTCTACTATAAATCTAAATCCATATTTAAATTATTTCAATTTTTTTATCAAATTTATTGTTTCCTTGAGTATATCTTTCTATACTAGTAAATCGAACAACTCTACGTTGAGTATAGCGAAAGGATCGTTGAGTAGAAGCTTTATTAAAAAGCAAAAGCAACGTAAAAGTACAATAAATGTATAGGCAACGTTAATAGCGAAATAATCGAAATTAAAAACATTTATTGTAATCAAAGTTTTTTCTTTTTCTTTTTTTTCTTTAAAGTAAGATTACAAAAGTGTCATGTCAAAATGACGCGCTATATCGAACATATAGCTAATTGGATATATATAGTATATATATATGAATGGTAATACACAGCGGTATATACTAATAGTTTACTTGTAACACACCCTTAAGATTGCTGACGCTTAAGGCAGAGATCTTAATTACCCTATAGAAAATGCCTTATAAAGTGGAATGTAGCGAAGTAGCTAATTAGCTAGAAAGTAGAGAGTGGAACTTTAATGGAAGTAACTCAAATTTGAGGCTTCAAATGAGGTCTAGTGGATCGAATCTCAATAGGTTAATTAATCGAGCTGTTCACTAATAAAGGTACTGGAGTGGATTCTTCAAAAATCCTTGAAAATGAGCAAACTCAAATGGAGTTTATACCAATGCGCTAACCGGGCTCATAATTGTCATGCTAAAATGACGCGCCATATCGAATATATAGCTAATTGGATATATATAGTATATATATATGAATGGTAATACACAGCGGTATATACTAATAGTTTACTCGTAACAAAAAGTAATAAAGAAAATCAAATGGAAAATAACGATGGTTTCGATAAACAAAGCTTTTTAATTGATCCTATAGATTAGTTTTCCTTTTCTTTTTAAACAATAAATAATAATATTAATTTGGTATAACAACAATATATATTCGAATATTTAAATCGTTGATGTAAAATCTTATCGATAAAGGTTCTTTATAATAAAAGATTATATTGAAACAACAATAATAATAATAAAACTAAATATCAATAGTAAAACAATAATAATAACAACAATAGAATTAAATATCTATAGTACTAGCTTGAGCTAATGATAGCGGTAAAAAGCTTATTGCAAAGACTTTAAGTTAATCGAAGAACAATAACAACAATGTATTTGAAACAACATATTATAAATTGTATAAAAGATTTATTAAATCGTTATTGAAATTGTCGATAAAACTATTATTTATTATTAACGATTATTTTAAGAACCTTAAAAGCATATATGTATTGTATGTGCAAAATTGCTTTACAAGGAATTTGAAGGGAAAGTGTTATATTGTATTGAAGCAAAAAAGAAAGCTTTGCTTTCTTTATTTTAATCAAAAGCAAAGATATAAGAAGGTTCCGGAGAATCAATTATTAAGCAATTTTTTAAAATATCGCAAAACGTTATTAATCTACGGATAAAAAACAAAAGCAAATTATTTCTTTTTTTAATTATTCTTTATAACATTGCTAACAAAAGAGTAGATAGTTTTACAAATGGAATTTAGGTATAAATTCTCAAAAAAGATATTGAAAAGAATTTTAGCGAAAAAGAAAAAGGAACATATAGAAAGGATCTACAAAGAGAAGTTGAAGAGATATTAAGCGTACAAAAAGCTTAAACAAAAAAAAGAGTATAAACGAGCATTAAAAAAAATGGTTTTGAAGTTACGATTAAAGGTTGAAGCATTTTAAACAATATTTTGTTTTAAATAAATGGTATTTCTTTCTTTTCTTTTGATAATTCTATTTGTTCTTTGATTAAATTAAGTAGTAAAAATTAATCATTTTGTATTTATTTTAAAGATTTTTTTTTTCTTTATATTATATTAAAGATTATGTTATTTTAGTTAGTATTAATAATAGTAACAATAATTTGATATAATATAAAAACTTTTTCAAATAATTGTAATTACGAAGTGATTTAAAAGAAATATATTCGATCGATAGTAAATATAAACTTATTATTATTAATGTAATTGTAATCGTTTTCTTTATTTTTGTAAAGCTTGATTTATTCGAGCAATAAAGCAAAAGGATCGAGCAATGTAAAATTCGTTTAAGAGAAATCATATAGTTTGTAAAAAACGATTTTCAAATCAAAAGCGGGGTATTAAATAAAATCAACGTTAACGTTGAGCCAAAAGATATAGTATTGTAAAAAGTTGCGGGTTTTCTTAACAACAAAAACTTTTTCTATTTCTCATTCAAAATTACTAATAATATTGATAAGCGATAAAAACTTTTGAATTTGATTAAAAAGAGAATCGTTGTAAGCTTTTCGAAGCTTATCGAGTAAAAACATTAAGTATATCTTCATAATAATGGGAAGTTTAAAGCGGAAAAAACTATATATTCAACTTATAATTTTGAATCGATTTTGAATAGAATAATCAAACTTCTTAAAAGATCATTAAGTAAAATAGTTTTTTATATTTAATTATACATAATCTCCGATATCGAAATCTACAATACAATAATACGAATTGATAAATCGGATCATCTTTTTTTAAGCTCGAAAGATATTTTTTTGAGCGCAAACAATAATTATTTAATTGTATTTAACAAATTTGCGAACGTTTTGGATATTTACGTTTTTTATTAAAAAATTATCTTTAATATTCCAATCCCAATTATTATATAAAAGATATTTGTAGAAAGCTTTGAAAAACAAAAGGTTTTTAAAAGATTTGTATAGAAAAGTAAACTAAACGTAATTTATCATAAACAAAAATTCCGATTAATCGTTTTGATAATAATTGATAAATAAATATAAACATTGTTACAAATACTAATTATAAATCTTTGTTTAACTATTTGTTTGAAAGTAATAAATTATAAAAAGCTTGATATCAATATTTAATAATCGATTAAATTCTTGTTAAAACTTTGAAATGAATTAAAGATCTTTATCCGATATAATTAATCTAAAGACTCTATAATATCGATGTATATAATACAAATAAAGCTTAACTTGCTTATATAAATCAATTTCTTTATAACAAAGAATAGAAATGGCTTATTTTGTTCATCAATTAATAATTACAAGAATATTGTTGTAACTATATTTGTTTTTATTGAAATTGTAATAGTTTATAATAACGTTTTGTTATACTTGTTCAAAAACGAAAAGCAAATATAATAAACCGGAAATACAATTTTACAATATAGAATTGTATTTACAAGTATAATAGTTGTATATATATTAAACAATTGTTGTAAATATATCAAATTAATAATATTGTTTTGATAATAAAAGATAAGTTTTTTTAATTCCAGAATATATTATAGAAACTAAATTATAAGTTTTTCGAATAAAGAATATATAGAGGTTCTTCAAATCGAATATTATTAAATGATTGTTATATAATAATAAACCGTTTTGAAAAGCAAAATGTTTATAACTTTTAAATGTTTCGATTTGTAAAGTTTATAGATTATCAAAAGAATAATTAATATTTAGGATACAATTAACAATATTGAAATAAAAAGCGATAAAAGCCAATTCTATAATAAACAATATATTATTATTAGTTTCTTTTTTTAGATTGTTTTGTATAATTTTATATCGATTTAATTATTCTTTATAAACTATTAAAAGCGATTCTTTTTCTTCGTTTGATTTTGTATATTGAATTTATCGATACAATATATAAAAATATTAGCAAAAGGATTATCTTTATCAAGATAATATATAATAACGAAGTTATAATCAATTAACAATTCGATTTATTAAGCTTATTAAACGTTTAAAGTTTTAGTAATTATATAGTATTTCAAAGTTTTGTAATTTGTATAAACTCGAACTTAATATAAAAAACCAATTAATCCTGATTTCTAATGGTTAAAAAAGTATATTATCGATAATATTTTTTTATTGTAAACTTTGTAGTTCAATTCAATAGAAATTATAGTTTTGAAGAAGTATATTACAAATAACCAATCGTTACTTTACTTTTAAAAAAGTATATTAACAATTATTTTATTCGAAATGTCGGTTTTAAGTATACAAAAAAGATTATAATTGTAATATTGAAACAAAGAAACGAAAATAAGCTTTTGTTTCAAAATATTAAATATATTATAATACAAATCATTAAAATGGAATAAAGTATTGGTTTTAATAAGCTTTATTAAAGATTTAACTATAAAACTATAGTTTTTAATAAAACAATAATAGAAATTGCAAAAACCAAAGAATAATTGAATTTCTTTAACGATAATAAAGTATATCCAACTTTCGATTACTTTTATTTTCTTTAAATCAATTTCAATATTTTCGATAAAAATGATAAATCCGAAATACTTAGTATATTTAACATTGAATTTACATTTTTTAAAATTGATTTGAAAACCAATAATCTCGAATCAAACTAGGATTAGTTTAACTTAAGTTTAATAATCTTTTTTGTTTTTAAAGTAAATTAGAATATTGTTAAAGTAAACAATGCAAAATATATTTAAATAATCGAAAAATATATCGTTTATATATCTTTAATCGATTATTAAACTATTTATAAAGCTAAATAGTACGATTTTGCATTTATAAAAACTATAATGTATATAGAATATAATATATTCCTTAAAAGCAAAATCCATTCTAATTTAATAAAAAACTTAACGAATATCAAACTTTATATAAATCTTTGTATTAGCGAAATGTATAAGCGTTTTATCGATTAAAAAAAAAGAATATCGATTCTTATAGATAAAAAAGTTCAATAAATAAAAATCGATACAAAATTAGAAAACATTATTAGCTTTTCGAACAAATAAAACAAATATTATATAAAAAGTTTAATTAAACTTTATAAATCCTTTAATTAAATTATCAATTAAATATTTTTTAACAATTTTTAGTTGTTTTAATGATATCTTATAGAGTAAACTATATTTTAAAGCTTTTTTCTTTTTATTTTCCAATAAAATTTTGTAATTGTATAAATAATAAAATAATAATATATTCGAATCGATTTTGAAAAAGGCTTTTTAAAAGGCTTTGTATATTAAAGAAATTGAAGGTTTTTTATTAATAATAATAAAAGCATTATTTAAATGTAATTAAAATCTAATATATTGATAAACGTATTACGAAGAATAGCTACGAATATATAATGAAATGATATCAAAAAGGGATAAAGATATAGATATAAAACAATAATTGTATTATTGTTTATCTTTTTAAATATAGGATTCATTTGTTCCTTATATATTATATATATATAATTATATGTAATCATATATAATCATTATATAGCTTTGTAATTATAAGGATTTATAGTACTACAAGTTATGATATAATCGTATAATAGTAATTACAAGTTCAATTAGTCGATATACCAAGCTCGGTTGATACTCCGGTGCTCCTAGCGCCGGCAGATCAAAAGCGATTAGTATGCTCGAGCATTTTTGCGTACGTATGCTTTAGTGTGCTCGAGCACTTTAGCGTACGTATGCTTTAGTGTGCCCGTACACCTACTACCGGAAGATCCAAGTAATATGTAAGAGCATGATGTTCAGTAAACACGTGCTTCTCACGTGCTTTACGCTCTCAACGTAACAAAACGTTTATAACGATTAAAAGTTAATCTTTTTAATTCTTTTTTTATTAATGTTTTTGTATAACAATTTCAATATTATTAAAAATGATAACGAAAAGCTTATTATATTTATATCTTTTATACGAAAGTTCGAATTGTATAGGTGTAAAAGCGTAAATATTGATAATATCGAATAGAAAATAAAGCAACGATTCGTAAAGTTTTTGTAACTTTGTAATATAAACTTTTTTAAACAATTGTTGAAAAGCTTTTTCAAATATTTGTTAAAAAGAAGGAGAAAAAAAAGAATTAAGTTTTTTCGCAAATATAAAATCGAAAGGTTGTATTGTAAATATAGTAATAGATTTGAACTAAACGTTTTGTTGTTGTTAATAAATATTAAACTTATTATTTTTTCGATTAATATTTTGTTATACAAATTGATCGATTTTTTTTTGTTTCAAATTACTTTTCGAAAACAATAGATTTTAATTCAAAAAGTATATAAATGATTATTCTAAAGACTATTTAAAGCATCGATTAAAGTAATCAAATTTTGTTTGCAATTTTGAAAGTTATGATTTATTTAATATAATATTGTAAAAACCTAAATTTATAATAAGAAATAAAACGAATGATTGTTTTCAATTATTAATCAAAAGATTAAAGAAAATATAATAAATAATAATACAATTTTGCGTATTGTTATAATTTTTAACGTTAATAGAAATTTTAAATAAATAATAATGTAATTTAAATAATGGAAATAAAAAAGTAAAAAGCGTAATGTTAATAAAAATGTATTTGTTTGCTTTAAAATCAAAAAAAGTATTTAATTTAAAAAAGTATTTGTTTTTGGAAAGGATACAAAATAAAATTATAGTTTAATTTCCTATTAGTTTGGTTAAATCAAGGAATTGTATATCTTTAATAGCATTTAAAAAAAAATTTTGTTTAAACGTTTATTTTTAAACGAATGTTTTTTGTTTAACGTATTAATTCAATATTTTCAATATATATCTAAAGATTAAAATGATTTTTAATATCGTGAAAATCTTTAATGGATTTGTTATTGATAGTAATAACAAAATTAATAAAAATATCCGTTTTCATTTTGTAAAAGTTTATTCGTAGCATCTGAAAATAAGCTTTAAAAACAAAAGAAAAAATAATGTTCTAGATGAAAACTCCGAGGGTTGAACTTTTAAAAGTTCCAGTATATCCTGCCAAAATGTTACATAACGAATAAAACGATTTGGATTAGATATATTGAATTGTATCAATGTTAGAATAATTAACATTTCGATTTGTTTAAAGAAAATAAGTCAATGTTATAATGAATGGCTTTTTGATAAAAATAAACTTTCGAAAAATATAATATTTGTTTTTTTTTTATATAGAAACTTTGTTTTTATTAATTTTGATTAATTTGTTGATTAGTTTTTTTATAATAAAACAATTATTTTTGTAGAAAACTACAATTTAAACTAGATAATCGAAAATCTTATTTTCAAAATCTTTAAATAGTTGAATATTATCGATAATCTTGGTTTAGATTATTAAAAGTTTGAAAATCTTATACTATTCTAAAAAATGATTATATCGAATAAAAAGGTTATTAAACATCTTTCAATAATTATATTAAATATAAGTATATTTAATTTCTACAAAGTTATTGTAAATTGTAATTAATTCGTATATTAGTTCTATATCAATAAAACAAGGAATTTGTATATACAATATATAAAAATGTTTTTGGGTTTTTAATTTTATTTAGTTTATAATGTAAATATATCGGGCTATTTCTAAATCGAAAGTATTAATATACAAATCGAAACGTTGAAAAACAAATATATTTTACAAATTTGTTTAGAGTTCTATATCATTGTTTAATTTATTAATGAAATTAATTATCTTAAAGTAATATAAACAAATAAAATAAAAGAAATATAAAGGGTTTAAAGAATTATATTTGCGAATAAAAAAGTAAAAATAGATTTTGCAATTTCGTTTAAAAGATCGATTACTTTTGGTGTAACAACTATTATCAGATTCGGAAAGCGAAAAACTAAAAGCAAAACTATTAAAGTTATTGATTTATAATCTTTTCAAAATTCTTTTACAATTTTTATGAAATTAATATTGCTTTTTTGTAATAAAGTATTAATTAATTTCATTAAAAGAAAGAATTGTTTTAAGAAAGAAATTGAAAAAAGAAATAACAAAAGCAATATTATATATAACTTTATTATATAATTGTTTAATTTCTATAGCTTAAATAAGAAAAATCTTTTATATTACATATTCGCTTTTATAGTTTTAAAAATCAAAGATATACAAAATAAAGTTGCAAAAAATAGTTTTTAAAATAAAAATAAATCGTAAAGAAAGTATTACTTTCTATTTCGTTTTTTTACTTTTTTCTCGATTTTAATTTTAAATAGTTATATTAAAAACAAAACCAAAAATAAAACAAAAAGTTGGTAATGTAGATATAAAGTTTACTAGTATAATAGTTTAATTAAAAGATGCAATAATATCAATATAAAATTTGCTAAAAAAAAGAACGAAATATATTAAAGAAAAAAAAAAGCAAAAGAATTTTCGAAAATAATAGAAAGTATATCGTCGTTAAACTAAATCTAATATTGATCTTTTTTTTGTAAATAAACGATTTTATTGTTTGAAAATGTTTTTAAAAAGATATTATCGAAAAAAGTATTCTTTTAAACAATCATCAAATGGCTAAAACGATTTGATATTTGAATAATAAATAATGTAATGCTTATATCGTAAAAAAGCTATTTAAAACAAAGTTAATAAAGTTCTTAGAATTTATTATTATTTGACTATATTACGAAAAAGAGATTGTTATATATATATGAACTATATAAACAAGATATATATATAGCACATACTCGTTAATCGAGTATATAAACCGTAACAACGTATATGTACACCGAAACGTCTACCATGCTAGCCGAGCAGCGGAAGCGTAATAATATTTCATTTTATATTAATAATATATTTATAAAAGTATTGTAGTGATAGAGTGTATATTGTTTAATATACTAGAAATAGCATATATATTCTATTGAGTATATGAGATGAAGATATCTAACTAAGTATAACGTTACATATAATTATAACAGCCCCTTTATGATCGAATTCGATCATTAGAATTATATAAAGAAAAAGCCTTTTAAAAAGCGTTTTTAAAAGCTTTTTAAAGTATCTTTTGATGCTAATGATTCTGTATCTTTTAAACCTTTATATAAGCCTAAAACGCACTTTGATTGGTTTATTCCAAACTCAAAAATCTGTACAATTAAATACTTTGTAGAAACAACCATTTCTTTTATTATTTTCGATTTTTTAATATTATATATATATCCTAAAGCTTTATTAACTTTCGCAATAACGATTTATTATTGTTGCAATGTTTATATTTTCTTTTAAAGATTTAACATTTTACGGCTATATCGTATCGCGATACAAAAGTTTCTCTAATGCTTTTCGAAATCAAAACTAAGCTTTCTGTTATAAATCAAAAATCCAGGGTAAATTAATTGTTTTGTAAGGATATTAGCTTTTTGTTTAAAGCTAAAGATTTATACTATTCGAAGCTTTTTCTTTTCAACTATATTCTTTTATATAAAATGTTATCGTATATTAATATATTTAGTTTTGTTATAAAATTTGTTTTTTTTTATTTAATCAATATTACTTTTGTTATTGCAATACAATGTAGATATAAATGGTTTTGAAAAAGTTTATTCTCCTAGATTGATAATTAGCTTTTTGAATTATATAACTTTTTTTGTATCTTTATTTGCGGCTATAATCTTAGCTTTCATTGTATAAAATGCTATAGATTTTTGCTTATTTGAAGACTATATTATTGTACTTTTATATCGAATAACAATTAATTTTTGTATCGATTTTCGATTCGTTTTTGAGCTCTATATAGCATTTATAAAAATATTGTAGGAATATAATAAATACTATAATCGATTCGAGTAAATTATACTAATGTCAATTATACTATCAAGGAATTCTAGGAAATGATTTGCAAAGATTAAATGCTCTCTTTTAAAAGCATACATTACTTTTGCGAACTAACCAATTAGAAATATAAAATCACTTTTTGTTCTATTTATCAAATAAATCCTTGATTCAATAATTTGTAAATATAAAGTTTTATCGCTTTTGTTAAGTAGCTTTGCTATTATAATTGGTTTTAATATAGTACTAGTAAAAAAAGGAAGATTTCGAAACATTGAATTATAGATTTTGAACTATTTCAAAAGCTTTTTAATATAAACTCTTTAATATATTTTGAGAAATCTTTAAGTTTTATTCCGTTCGATTTGGATTTCTAAAAAGATTTATATCGATTTAAAATCTTTATATTTCTATTTTTGATTTATAATCTTTTTAATCGTATTAACTACGAATTGTAATTTCAATATTAACAAATCATTTATATAAAATAAAATATATACTTTTCTTTTCTTTTAATAAACAAATTAGGATCTATTATTAAAGTTTATAAACCTATACTTTTAAAAAACAATTTAATTGTTTACTATTATATTTTTGAAGTTTATTTCAACTTGTAAAATGATTTTTTAAGTTTAAAGTAATTATTACTAAAGTTTAAAGCAAATACTTTTTCAAAAAATTGTAAAATCTTTATTAAGATTTTTATATTGATTAATTCCTTATTTAAAAATGTTATATCGATATCTATATTATTAATTTCTAAATCCTTTTTCGTTATTTTGATTAGAAAGGCTTATAGTATAAAGTATTTTGTAATTTTTGTAAATGTTTTTATAAAGTTGATTCTATATTTTTGTAGGAATTCTTTAATTATTAATTTAACTTTTCTTTTTTCTAACTTGCTATTTTAATTAAATTTGTTTTGTAAAACCTATTTAAATTTTAAAAGTTTTTTTCTTTTTCGAAGAAATACTATTAATCATTTTAAAAGTATTTTTGTTTTTTAAACTAATTAATTTTGTTTTGATTATTTTTATTTATATCTCAAAATTCGAATCTAGAATATTCTTTAGATCGATAGTTTTAATATTAGCATTTATATACAGATATACTATATTAGATTTTTATTATACTTTCTTTTCGTTTTTTATAACTTCTTTAATTCCAGTTTATATTTGCAAACTATAAACTATAACTATTGTAAAAGAAACCTTTTTTAAACAAGGATTTTGTATAAAATCATTTTTATCTAAATTCATAAAGAAGTTTAACTTTTTGTTATTATAGTTTAAACTTATAAAAACTTTTAATTGTTTTGATTTAATATTTAAATTTATAAAAGCTTTTAATCGTTCTATATTAATATTTAAGTTTATAAGAACTCTTGTTTATTTTATATTAATGCAAATCCTTTTTTGATTTTGTTAATTTTTTGTAAAATGATTTTCTATTTGATTTATTTTCCCTTTTAATCTTATCGAAATCTTTTTATGATTTAATATATTTAAATCGTTTTTTAATAGGAATTTGTATTTATTAAAATCAATATCTATCGTTTTTATTGTTTTTAAAATGAAAAGATTAAAAAATTTATAAATTTGGCTTTTTTCTATATTAACAAAAAGATATTCTTTTTTTAATATTTTTGATTTAAACTTTTTTATAGTTTGCTTTAATTATTAAGAATTGCAAGCAAATATTGTATATTTGATCAAATATTTTTAGTTTTTGTAAATCTAATTAACAATTATTGTAAACTTTAAAAAACGTTATAGTTTTCGAAAGCATTTTAGTTTTTTTAAAAAATAATGTTTTTGTAAAAGATCGATTCTTCAAATAAATAATATATAATATAGCAATTTCTTATTAAATCGAAAGTATTTTTGATTTTGCTAAAAAACTTTTTGATATAGCATTCATATCCTATATCTTTTTTTTAACAATATTGTTTATAGTATACTTTTTTAAAAAAAAAAGTTTAAATTATATATTTCTTTTCGAAATCTTTATTTGAAAGTTAATTTCAAATTTTTCTTTGTTATTATCGATATATATTATAACGATTTTGTTATTAGATTTTGTTTTAATTAATTTAAACAAAGCTAAAAATATTAATACAATTGTAGTTATAAATTTATTAGAAGTATATTTGATTTATATAAGCTTTGTAACATTATTTATAATTATTATAAAATATTTGTTATTTAAAAAGGATATCTTTTAACTTTTAAAGAAATTATAATAAAGATAATATAAAATTATAAGCGTTTTAATAGTTATATATTTGTTGAAATGCTTTTTTATTTTTTCTATTAAACAAAGTAAATATACTAATCTTTCTATTGATTTTCGTTTTTTTAATAATTTTAAGTTTATATACATTTTTGAAAGCTTTCAAAGTTGATTGTAATTGAAATGATTAAATCAATAATATACTAGATTTGATATAAACTTATAAAAATTAATATCATTTATAATAACAAATTCTTTAAATATAAAATTAACAAATTATAATACAAAATTTTAAATAATATAATAACTAAATGTTTTCTTTATTGCAAATTTCAATTAGCCGAATTTTCAACAAAATATGAATTCTCTTTCGAAAATTATTTTGTATTTATTTTTGGTAAAATAATTAATAGAAATCAATTACATTATCCCAAATTTCTTTATATATTATACATCGAAAAATATAAATCTATTAATTTGTATATTTTATATATTATATTTAAAGTAAATAATCCGTTTGCAATTTGAACTTTTTGTAGTATTAGTTATTTTGTAATATTATTCAAAACTTTGAATTGATTAATAAAGTAATGAAAAGTTTTTGAATTAAACATTTATTTTGAATTATTATTATTTGTTTAAAAAGAGATATTAAGATAATAAAAAAATATATAATTGTTATTTAATACTATACTTATTTTTATTTTTTCAAAATCAAAATCTTTACTATTTGCGAAAGCTTTGTAAATACATTTTTCATTTTTTTTGAATATATAATATTCCTTTTTGAAATATCTATATTTTTTACAATTGTAATATTAAATCTTTTCGATTTGAAATGATTTATTTCGATTATATAATCCTTTTGATTTTCTTTTATAATTATCTTTATAATTTTTTTTTTCATTATAATTGTTTCGTTTTTCTTTATTTAAAGATTTTATAATAAATACAACAATTTTAACTAACTTTTCGATTATTTGAAAAAGCATTATAGCTTTTTCCAATGTTTTTTTAAATATATTAATATAAATAAAAATCGTTGTTTATATATTATATATTAGTATATATATTAAAAATATATTCTTTATTATCTTCTTTGTTATTAATTCCTTTATATTAACAAATACTTTTTAATATAATCTTAATCTTATAAAAAAGGTTCAAATAGTTTCATTTTTATAATTAAACTTTTTCTTCAAAAACAATCTCATTATATTTAATATGTAAATAGTATTAAAAATTCGATTGTAAATTGATAATATCGTTTATACGCTAATAGGATCTATATTAATAAAGCTTTTTTTTATTATATTATAATGAAAAACTGTAAATCCTAAAGTTATAATAATTATAACGATACTTTTTCTTTTTATAAAAGAAACTAATACCTTTTCAAATTCTATCTTCAAAACAATCATTCTTTATAATACTATATTCATAATCCTTTAACAATCTTTTGTAACAGATTCATCCATTACAAATTCTTTTGAAGGTTTAAAAACAAATTGTTTTTTTTTGCCAAATACAATATCGTAGCAATTTGCATTTGTAAACGCTATTAAACAAAAGTTTTCATAATCTATATAATTATCTTTTGTAAAGATAGTGATAAAACCTCATTTAATTATAACAATACTCGATATAATAGTATAAAGAGGAATGAATAAAATCGACGTTTTTTGATGAAAATTTCGATGATGAAAATAATAAAAATATGATTTTTCCGGCGGAAATGGATGGAAAAGCGATCGTTTTCTTTAAAAAAAATATATATTATTGTTTTAATCAATAAGATAATAATCAAATTGCTTCAATAAATATACAATATAAAGTTATAATTTATTGTAATAGTAATAATATATATTGTTTAATATATTAAAAATAATATATATATTCTATTAAGTATATAAAATGAAGATATCTAATTAGATATAGCGCTATATGTAATTACAACAATAATAAATATTATAACTTTTATAAATATTATAATTACAATAATTATTATTTGTTACGTTTCCGTTGCTTAGTTGGTATAGCAAACGTTTCAGCGTACATATACACTATCTTAGCTTATATACTCGATTAACAAGCATATACTATGTATATATCCTAACTATATAGATCATGTATATATATTAATATCTTTTATAGTATAATCAATAGTAGTAAATTCTAAGAACTCTTTTAACTTTGTTTTAAATAACTCTTTTACGATATAAGCGTTACAATTATTATTATTATTATTATTATTATTATTATTATTATTATTATT
>NGKF01000025.1:374243-384409 GCA_002162555.1 Monilinia aucupariae | reverse complement strand
GCGCCGCCTCTCTTGATCGGCGCGCATCGCGTGCGCGTGGAACTTCGCAATCGCTCTCGCACTCGCTCTCGCGTCGACGTGCTGCGTCGCGACCCAGCTGCCTTCGACGTGGCGTCCTCAGTCTAGCAGGCACGGCGTGCCGGCTNNGAGCCTCGATCGTGTAGATGCGGCCGAATGCGTGTCTCTCGCGCTTCTCGTGGCTTCTCGACGTTCATGTCGCGAGGTGGATGGGCTGACCCGCGGCATCTACCTCGCGACATGCGAGGCCGGATTCCGCCCCGCGATCGGGACGCAGCGAGGATGCAGCTTGGCGCTTGGGCTTGGGCTTGGGATCGCCGCTGGGTCCTGCGGTGGTCTTTTGCTGTCTTGGGCTTCGGGGGTGCTTGGGGGCTTGGGGGCTTGGGATTCTTGTTCTGTTCGTCGTGTTGGTATGGTTGGTGTTACAGAGGCGGAAAAGAGGATTGCACAACTTACCCGTCTCTCTTAGGATGCTCTCCTTGGTTGACTCGTCGACGATGGCCTCTTTGGTACGCTGGGCCAGATCAACCACTCGGATCGCAACCTCTCTTGCCGATCTTCTCTCTCACCTTCGCCCTCGTCTTCGTCTCCGTCCCACGGGCCCAATGCACGCACCACGTTCGTCGCCCGGAAGATTGCACATCTCTTCATCGCGTCACACCTCCCATCTAATTCATACGTGATGGAATTTCTCTCGCTGGTCATCACCTCGTTCCTGGCGGCCTCGATGTCATCTGTCACCGTGACGTAGATGCTCGGGAGTCTTCGAAGCCCGACGTTCGCGCCATAATGAGCGGGAAGAAAGCTACAGGCGGTCCCTTGGCTCAGCGCAAGGATATCAAAAGGGAGAAAGCCAATGTCACGGGCGGAGTACGACATCCTCGAGGGCTCATGGGACACACCGCCGGGAGATTGGCCATTTGAGGGGTCGCGGACGATGTAGAGGGAGCTGGGAACGATCTCGGGAGGCTCGCGAAATTCTTCCATCTTTGTTGCTTTCTCGGTTGCTGGAGTGCTTGGGGGTGGGGGTGTTGCTGTTGCTGTTGCTGTTGCTGTTGGAGGGTAAATGTGTTGATGGAGTTTGGAGCGTAGGATCGCCCCATTTATATAGATGAAGAGCTGTAAGCATGAGATTGGGGAATCTTCTAGTAGATGTGACATCTTCTCACAAATGCTATGTATGTGTCTTAAACAGACAGACAAGAAAGAATGAATGAATAGATATAGAGATGAATAGAACGAGGAGCTCCCTTGGTCATCACGATCTGAATACTGAGTAGACAAAGAATAATATGACTCTCGAATATTCAAAGCGAGAAGCCACTTGTTTCACAACCGAATCGAACGAACGAATCCTCAACTCATGGTGAGTATTCGAAATCGACCCATCATATCATGGAGCCTCCTCGGTTTAAATGAGTCGGTTTGAACGAGAAAGAATCAGAACCTAGAGTAGATGAACCTGGGAGAGTCATAGTTCCAGTTGACACTATTGACTCCTCACGCATCACGCATCATCTCACCACGTCTGGATTTGCAATCACGATGAACGAGATGGATTTCATCGTATTTCTTTCTTTTGGGTGAGAAAAAGGGTATCACCAATCGATACATTCGAGCACGTCTAGAGTGAGTACAATGGGACTTCAATGATGTGGAATGATACAACGAAGGAGTATACTCTATACTCGAGGAGAGGATAAGCTGTTATAGAGTAGTTTACGTGTTCTTCAAACGTTCTAGTATATACTCATAGGAGTATAATATGCTGACTCGGCATAATCCCTCACACTACGAGTAATTAGGAGATGAAAGCTCTCATGATACGGGGAAATTCACGTTATTCCTTGCTAATTGATCTATTCTTGGCTTTTTTGGGGGGAAATCTCAATGGTCGGTACGAGTAGAACTGATTGTATCATGAGTCATGACACATGAATCTCGCTAGCCCTCGAGACCCCTATGTAGGCCAACAAAGAAGCCTCATGGTCTCGTGACTTCAAGTTTGCGATTTGGATTCTTTGTACAATGATTGGTGATTACAGTGATTGGATTTCGCACCTAATCTCTCTCTCTCTCACGGGTTTAGGTCTCTCCCTCTAGCTTTTTGGTTAAAAACGAACAACATCGACCTTCAACCGCTTTTTCATATTAACTCGCAATTTGCTTCGATCTAGCAATTTCTTCAATCTTCAACTCTTTGTCTCTATTCGTACGGAATGATCAGCTCTTCTTCTTCTTCTTCTTCTTCTTCCTCTTTCTCTTCTTATTTGATCTTTAGTTAAAGATATTGAGCTTATAAGAACGTCCATCAGGGAAAACAACCTTCTGGCTTTGAAATCCTCTTCACCAGAATCGACACCAACCCACCATAACACTCCTTGAGCATCCATAGGTGAAACCGTTAGCGATAATACTGCTAGCACCCCAGACTTGAGCACTGGCCTTGATAGCGATTACACAAACTCCTCACTATATCAAAGACTTCTTCGAGAAAATGAAAGTCAACGAATCACAGGCGATAACGCGATCCCGAGTGATTCTGATAACTTCTCTTATTTCAAGACCAGTCAGTAAGTCTTGTTATGTATCTGTTTCTGCTCCGGTATTACTCTATTTTGTTTTGGCATTAAATGTAGTGCATTAAAATGAGTTATATAAACTAACAGATATAGTTATAGCGAACGTTGTATTTCGGATGTCTTCTCGTGAACCAAGCGAAAGGCTGGATCAACCGCGATCGATTGTCCATATCAAATGCAGAGTTAAGATGGGGAACTTCTGAATCAGAGCTAATAGCGAAACAAGATGCAGAAGATAATCGTTGGTGCTATAGCTAGGCATATGCTCTAGTGAGCTAGGTGTACGAGCGCACATGCCGATTATAAACAAGCAAGAGCTAGCATTCTTCTACTTACTATTTCCCCTCACTCCTGTAAAACTATACATTAGTTATCCCATGTCAGTCGACCATCTTGTCGAGGAGGCAAATGCTTGGTTATTTTCTTAGATACTGCGAGTGCGGTTTTATTCTTTACATTTAGAGTAGTTGAAAATAGAAGCTGATTGGCCAGGAAAGCAGAACCCTAGTATCTCATCTGCACTCTCCCCCTTTTTCGCGCAGGAACTTGGGGGCCACAAACGAGATAACCATCTCAAAATCGAGAGACTCGTCGATGTTATCTCTACCCCCTACCATGGCTCTTCAACGTGGGCTATTGTATAAGTACCAAGGAGAGGAGGGGCATGCTAGGAATGAGGAGAGTGAGCGGCATCTGGAAGAGAGACGCAATCCTCATAATAGTAGAATGTTAAAGGATTTATCAGTTTATGTATGATGGTCCCCCCTCCCGCTCAAAACTAACTGTATTACATGTACAGCAAAATAAATACACTACAAAACCTTGCTGTTAATATACATATAGATCTTGTAGTTTATTCTCTCGGAAGATAGTCATGCGGAATTAAAGCACACTTGTCTACATATTGAATTCTTGTAGTATCCTAGTATCGTATATTTCTCAAAAAGGAATGTTTTGTAACAGAAATATTCATGGCATCTCTTCAGTTCGAGCTAGTGGGAAAAGGTAATACTGGTCTCCAATATGATGAACATGAAGTGGAGCACTATATACAAAATATTGTTCGATTGTGATTCGTTCAACAGCATGTTTGTATAGCATTGATCGCGCGGTTCAAAATGGCCCTTAATGATTCTCGTCCATGAACAAGTCGGGAGATGCGGATGTGTCAGGATGCCATAGGCCAAGTTGGACTACCTGATGTTGGCCATCCTCTCATACTTCAGAAGGACAGCCAGTTTGGCGAATGAGTAGTCGATCTTAGGATTGTATCTCTTCGATCACGGTTGCAATTGTATACTGCGACCTCTCTGAATGCCTACCAACGAGGCAGTTCTGCTTGTATCGAATCGCAACACAAATCTACGAATCATGGATGTTTCACAATGGACCGGATCGATCGGACTGCGTGCATCGTGTAGTACTCGATAGGGTATCAATCTCAGATTATTCGACGTTTTCGGGGTTTAGATGCCCCTTGTTCGCTTATGTTGCCCCGGCTGGTCGAGCGATTCCAGTCAAATTGACTACTCCCCCAGTAGTGATTCCAATGCTTTCACCAGTAACCCAACCAGGTACTTCGTTACCATTTCCTTGTTTCTCGGCTCTATCCTTGATGACTTCCCAGATAGACGGAAACCCTGCATTCAATGGCCCACCCCTTTGTTTTGCACCCAATATGGCAAACTTCCCCTGTATATGACTGATGAACCCCTTTAATAATCCTTGTTGGATCAAACTTGCAACAATCGCCTCAATATCCAACATTTCTGGCATTCTGCTACCCCATATTACACCATTGTTTGCCACAATTTTGACTGTGCCCGAAGGAGGTTTCACCAAGTCCGGTGCCACCATAAAGGTTGTATTCGTGTGCGTGCGACC
This sequence comes from Monilinia aucupariae, assembly GCA_002162555.1. Lineage (NCBI taxonomy): Eukaryota > Fungi > Ascomycota > Leotiomycetes > Helotiales > Sclerotiniaceae > Monilinia > Monilinia aucupariae. The sequence continues at coordinate 379,925 of NGKF01000025.1, read as the reverse complement.
AGACTGCATAAACGCAGTAGAATCTACAGGCCGATACCAACCCTCAAGGATTTTCTGGCAATACTGCGCAGCCGTTACCAAATCGGCAAGATTCAAAGTAGGTGCTTTCTTGGAATTTGGATCGAATGGCCACTGGTATGTCAAGCATAAGACTCGTCTTGCAAGTGAACGCCAAACATATATTTCGCAGCGATGCAAAAGTGGCAGAAGAATTCCCTTATCGAAGAACCATTTCTCATTCCCGCCTTCTGGCCCCAAAGAGCGCTTGAAATCAATCAAGTTTCCTAATTTGATAGCCTTAACAATCGGTGTGAACTTTTCCAAGACCCCAACAGCTTCTGGACGCGACATGAAAGGCCGAGAAGGAAACCGACCGAGGATCATATTCGATGATATTAGGTATATCAAGATTAGGCGTCGTTGATTAATGCACTGAGCATGACATTGGTCGTAAGCAGCTTGAAGACTGCACTGTGCGAGATAGAAGTGGGTATTTGAGAAGAAGTAACGGCCAAGGTAATAAAGATATGTTACCCTTTGGCTTGCCGGATAAAGCTCCAATGGTGGGGAGTGTTGGGTAATGTTTGTGATGAGTTGATTTGCCAATCGTGTTTTCCGGCACTATGGGACCGTTCAGCATTATTCCATGGATCGATTAGAGGCCACTGTACTTGAAAGAAGAGTTTAAGAGCCAAATTCGCGAATGAGTATATGCCGACTTTCTTTCCCTCTGGCTTTCCATCTGTCCCAACACCATTTCTATTCGTGGTCCTTTCCGTTAGGCAAACAGTAAATGCGCGTTGTATTGTTTCTGCAGTTCCTTCCACCAGAGTTTTTCTGTTCTCACCTGCATCGACATCGGCCACTCTTCGCAGTCGTCTCGTGAGATCAGGTCGTTTGTCGAGGGTCATTGCAAGTTTAGCGAGAGCAGTAGATAGTTGAATTGCTGTCGGCAGTATCACTATCCCATATGTCGGATTAGACAAAGCTGCTAGACAAGTACTATGTTGTGTTCAATCAGTATGGTTGCCGGAAATCAGAGAATTAATTTACCTTGCTAAAGCAGTAAGCTGTGAGTGTGTCTCCAACAGATCTTCAAAGTTAACATCTCTCCAGAATTCCAAATAATCTTTCATGAAAGCCAAAAAGCCCGGCCAAACATTTCCATCCTCGAAACTTGCATCAGGGTCGTCGGGTAGGAGTTTCGCGATCTGGCGTTCTAGCGTAGAGCTGTTTTGGAACGATGCTTTCAATTCTTGACCAAGCTGAAAATAATGATCAGGAAGGGGTGGTTCAACTCGAAGCCATAGCTGTAAGTTTGTAGAGTCCTTTGTCCTGAGGAACCTCAGGATGGATTCAAGGAATTCTTCGAGAATTGCCATGACTTGGGAGTTTGCTGTCGCGAGTCGACGTGATCAGTGACTGCTATGATGGTATCTATACTGGTATGACACTTGGAGTCTTGCATTCATGGCGTATCTATTCAATGGCGGGCGAGACCTTTGTAAGGCTTAACTAGTTGATTTGATGAATCTGAGATGAGATGCGCTCGAGGCTGTGGTTGAGACAATTTTCTGTCTCTAGCCAATCATAGATCGTCACTTTATCCTCGCGGAACCCAGCGGCCGCAAGGCTCTTCAGCCTCGTTGAAATTGAGACAAAGGTAAGCGGCGGTTAGGCGGTTAGGCGGTTAAGCGGTTAAGCTGCTTTCTGTTAACCTCCCGAGGGGTGAATTCCAACGTTGATGTTCTTGACATGGCACTTCGGCCATGATTTATTCTCGAATAGTCCTTCTTCCTTCTGGAATTCATGCACGGCGATTTTCAAACATATTGATGATTGGCTTGACTGAATACTCGAGCAGTTGGTTGATAGAATCTGCGATATATCACCATCCCTCTCCTGATTAGTATCAGACACGGCAACCAAGACTATCTATGCTATGTCGTACTATCCTCTCAATCTTCGACATGAATTATCCAGCACCTGTGAAGCGAGAGACGACGTGCATCAAGGAAGCATTGCAGTAAGAGAGGCGCGGCCTTTCGTACTCGACGCCAATGAAAAAGATATGTTTGGAGTTTGGAGTTGATAAGAATGCCAGCCAGTGCCTGTGACTTCATATCAATTTTACCTATCGAAATGAACTAGAAATCAGTATTTAAGTCCCATTTGAACAATATGAAATCATCAATATTGCAATTTTATTTTCCAGAATACACTGGCCTCAACCACCATTTCGCTTTCGTAGCCGCCAGTGCCATATTTAACAACGTCACATTGAGTCATATCTTCAGCACTGCTGGGGCACAGTTGTGCCACCAAAAAACACACAACATAGAGGAACAAGTTGTTCTCTCAAAGCCCCTTTTCACTTGAATAAACAAACAGCTATTCGATATTTTTGTCCAAGATTCAACACTTTTCCGGGAATCCATGGGACTTTTCTTGGAATGTTTATTATAATTACTCGAGTGACAGTGGACTCTGTTTTACTGTGCATCTTCGCAATTTCGTGCGCTTGCCTTACTGCTCCATGCATCTTGTGCATTTATTTCAAAAGTCGTAAATGAAGTCCACGACATGTGACACATGAGCATCGCGATCGTCGTTTTTCTAGCTATCATACCCCCGTCAATTTGAGATCGAGCAATAGTACCCTTACGTTACCTCCATTACCTGCCCCATAGCTTTAGCACCGCAGAAATACTACTTCATCTCAAAGCCAATGCTTACTTATGATGAAATTGCCGTTGGAACCCCAGAAATTAATATGGGGACTTTCTTCTCTGCTACTCTGCCTGCCTCACAAGAGAAACTGGAGAACGAAGTCGTAAACCAAATGCCGAGTCTCAATTGCTGCTTGCATCGTTGCTTGCGGAGATCAGATCTCTCAAATAAAAAGAAAACTACCAGAGGAAGTAGATTCCACCTTTATGTTGCTAGTTTTAGCTACAGAGGGCGTCACATTTGCCTGCTACAGCGTGTATCTCAAAGCAAAACTTGAACATGCTTAGACAAAAAACTACACATTCTTACAGCCGGAATAGAAGATGAGAGTACGAGAAATTCGACAAAGTCATTGTGCTTAGTTACTTCGTACTGGCAGATGTAAGTATAGAGTGAGATGCCACCACGGTCGCACCAGTTATTCGGAGTCAATTGGTATTATGCATATACTAGCTACTTTATTGATATAAGTTTTGCCTAAAACTGTTTTAGAATATCTAATTTCATTGAAGGGAGCCCTCGAAGCAAAACCCAAGAACTATGGACATATCTGTATCTGAAAATGGCCTTCAATCTCTGCTTTGTTTCGTGCATTCAATACCCACATTAGGCTATACTATCAAAGACTGCTGCAGCTGCTTGGATATCTAAAAGATGCGGATAGTATTATGATAGGATACACATATGTACATTACCTGTGTCATAAATTACACCATCATAGCCTTCCCGGATCTTTGGAACCTATCGCTTCGTGAACTAAGTTTGTCCAAGAACATCGAGAACCCAATGTAAAATGTAAAATACTGCCTTGATTAAATAAGATCCTTGAAGATTCTTTGCGGTATCGATCTCTATATATCAGATGCGTATTCGGAGCAGAACCTCATAGATATAGTTCAACTATCAACTATTTTGTAAAGGAAAGGCTTACGTCATCAAGAAGTATATCTTTTTTGGTCGGCCTTCGATCACAGGAGAGAAATTATGAATTGAAATACAACAGTTGTGGTAATTTGTGTGGATCTGAGTAGAATGATGAGGTTGGGGTATCTAGGTCATAGTTGCGTCACGGAGGTAGTATTTCTCTGATGAGGATTCGATTCTACTAAGTTGATTACCCTGGTTTGAAATTTGAATTCTCCTCGTAAATTTGCGCCAAGTGCCTTTGATAATCAATTTAAATGAGGATTTTTTCAATGAATGATACGAACTTCGTAGCTGCCAGGGGCATACTATTATCTCAAGCAAAACGCAAGCAATGTTAGAGCAGGTGGTATACATAGCAAGAAGTCTATCTCCTTTTGGAAAGAGTGAAAGTTTCAAAGAAAATATTGCCTTGGCTGGATTGCGAAGAGTGTGCCACCTGAACTGATGGGGAAGGTAGAAGAATATTGCCGGGGCGAAGGCCCCCTTTTCCGCATAAGTCTGAGAGCTCGAGAAGTCCACCAAGAGGAAAGAAGGGTAGGAAAGTCCTACGTCCGGCGGTCATCGATAAACAAAAGGAATCAAATCAAAGCGATTGAAGGGGTTCCAATATTCCAACACATCTGCTCACTGAAATCGAATTTCATAAAATCTATATCGAGCCTATACATTGTTCCAAGAAAACACAAAGTTAACTTCAACATATACAATCGAAAGATCGTTTTCTTAATCAACTGTTGATCACGAGAGTATAACAAATGAAGTAGCTCAATCAAGTCCAATATCTTTCTTCAACATTTCCATGAAATGTGACGTGATATCAATTGCACTCGCCTCACCGTTCCGAAATGCCGCCGCAATATAAAATCCGCACAACCATGACCGCCTTGGCAACATCCTCAACGGCTGACTTATATTAACACTATATCAAGATGTTACAATTCATCTAATTTCCCCAGACCTATAAAAATTAGCACCAATAACGATTCACTCTCTAGATTATGGGTGAAACCTGCTACCCCGGATTTTCAATAGATTCTTGGACTAATTGTTACTCTAATCTTATATTAACCACCTGGGAAGCTGTCACACGCCTCTTTCGCCATGATTCCTACCACGATCCTTAATCTCTCATTCATGTACAAGTACTTCGTTCTTATATATCCATCTTCAACTCTCCCATCATCCTTTGTCAAACTCTCCCACTTCAGAATTTCTAAGCCGCAACTTTCACTCCCATCATGCACAGCCTAGCAAAGCTAACCGTGCTACTTTCCCTCATCACTACAGTCCTAGCTCATGGATACGTCTCCGGAATAGTAGCAAACGGCGTCTATACATCCGGCTGGCAAGTATCATACTGGTACGACATCGTCAACAAACAACCCTATCCCCAGACACCCGGATGGTACGAGGAGGCGCTGGACTTGGGATTTATCGCGCCGGATCAATATCAGTATGTCTTCTGTCTCTCCACCAAGTTCTCCATGTGGCGAGCGCGACGCCGAGAATCATATGTAATTTGGATAGGCTAATGTGGCTTGAAGAACATCAAACATCGTCTGTCATAAAAACGCAGCAAACGCCAATGTATCCGCCACGGTTCCCGCAGGAGGAACTGTTCAATTCCAGTGGACTACTTGGCCGCATAATATCGGTCCGGTATTGACGTATGTGGCCAATTGCGGGGGTAACTGCTCGACGGTATGTCGCTCGCCATTTCCCTCAAGTGTCATCATGCCTTTCACTCAAGATGACACCAAACTAATCGAGGATCAGGTCAATAAGAGCAATCTTAAATTCGTCAAGATCGATCACTCGGGTATCAATCTTAGTACCCAGGTTTGGGCAACGGGGGGTTTGATCGCGAATAATAATTCGTGGACGGTTACGGTACCCAAGACGCTTGCTGCAGGTAAGGAAGGTTTCTTTATGTCTTGATTCTCGACCACTTCACCACTCCTCCACTCCTCCTACTCTCCCACACATCCCATCACGATATCCCAATCCCAAACCCTCACCTCCATA
>NGKF01000025.1:351525-374217 GCA_002162555.1 Monilinia aucupariae | reverse complement strand
CCCCCCCTTCCCTTCCAGGCCACTACGTCTTCCGACACGAGATAATCGCCTTGCACGGCGCCACGACGCTCAACGGCGCCCAAAACTATCCCTTCTGCGTCAACATCGACGTCACGGGTTCCGGGACCGCGAACCCGAGTGGGGTGCTCGCAACGTCCTTCTACAAGCAGACGGATCCCGGCATCTACTTTAACCCCTATGTGACCTTGGCGAATTATGCGATTCCGGGGCCAGCGCTTTGGACGGGCTGAGGAGGGGTGGAGGGGTGAGGAATGCGTGCGTGGTGGCGTTGCTGGGTTGAGAGAGGAAATGCTATGGTGATGCGTATGGTTGATGGATGGGTGGCGTGGGTGGTAGGTGGGTCGAATGGAATACTTGGGTTGGGGAATATCGAGAGGATGGGGAGGTGCATCGAGACTCGGGTTTGCAAGACTGATTAGCTATCAAGTTTAGTATTTGTCATTCATTGTAAATAGGGTAAATGTTGAACTTCAAGACATACATGAGCAGATGAATCATGAACTTGTGACGTTTTCATTGGAGAGTCGAATCGTGAGGTTGTAGCTGTGTTTGGGGGCCAGCTGAACATGTATGGAGTCAAGTAAGATGCATGCCGATAACCATCATGCAGTACTTAGTGCACGATGCAAGAGTGATGTTTCCAACTCCGTTGAATTTCATATGCCGTGAGGGATACATATATACGTACTCGAGTACTCGCGCATCTCAAAGCAATGCGGCGGGATCCTAAAACTTCACATGAGCAACTTTCTTCCTGATGAGCAAGTTCCTTTCTCTCTTCATTCCTTGTCCAGTTCCCTCCATGGCTCTGTTCGAATTTTCATCCTCGTGCGTGTTTCTAACCTTCCAAACCCACGAGGTACTAGCCCAAGCACCCGGTTTCGTGTCACTATCTACTCTGTTCTCAACCAGCACGCCTTTCACGCTCTCTCCATTCTCCTCAGTAACCATTCTGTTCAGGAGATCTTGCCAGGCTTCCGAGGCCCGTGAAAGATTATCACCTTCATTGTTGTCCGCATCTCTTACAACCTCTACACTTAAGCTGTGTAGTGCTTTGAAGTTTGGTAATATACCTTTGATAAACGTATAAAGCCCAACGGAAGAATGTGAGCGGAGCGTTAGGCGACGAAGAGAAGGATAGAGGAAAGAAAGTTGGGCAGGAAAGGGAGTTAAAAAGGTGATAGGACTGAGTATCGAGTTAGTTTTTTTCGACGATTCTTTTTCTTTTTCATAACATAGCTCCCAAGGCGGGAAGAGATACAACACAGGAAAGCTTACGGGATAACCAAAACCAGACTTCGAAATCTTCTACACACGTTTGCATCCACCGCTTCGAACACTTTTCCTACAATGTTGTATGTGAATGTGTTGATGGAATAAAACGCCACCTTTGCTTCATCATGCAGATTCTTCGAGCCGTAATTTTCGAGCGCCCTGATAAAGGCTGGCTTATGGCATGCAGATTGCTTTTTTCCCGCGGGAGATGTGAGGAATATGAATCCGTATATCATCTCTCGGATTTCAGCCGGAAGCGAAATAAACCTGAATTTCAATTCTGTAGTCCTTGTCGTGACCAGAGTCCGTAGATCAGAGTTAGGATCAATCTCTTGGTCTTGTTCGGAAATTGGCGTTTTCGCATGACTATCTATACCATGACGATTGGATGGCTCTAAAGCTGATGCTTTTTTAATCCAGAATAGATTATTGAGTCTGGATGCGCTATCCAAGCGACCGACGTGACGGAGGGACTCGACACGGCGGCGAGTAACGTGAGCTTTGGGCTGATAAGCCTCATCATTCATGCGACCCCCTATCTCTGTATTTGTATTATCCCGCCTTATTGTATTGAAGAATCTTGTGTGGGTAGAATACACAGCTCTGTTGGTACGTATCTTGATATTATTACTCAAATAAGAGTTTTTGATATCAGGGGTCTGATTATGGCTCGAATGCTTCGTGTATGATGGTTGTGGACCATTGGATTTACTAGAGGAGAGCTTTCGTTGCACCCATTTGCCTTTGATCATTTGTTTCGTCTTGCCTTCAGGTCTGAGATTGCGTTTCCTTGAGGACATTGCGTAGAATCCTCCTCCTTCCGCAGATGAAGGATCGTGAGATAATCTTAGTTATTGCCGTCAGTAATATTATGTTGACCTTGATGTCCGTGAGTTTCGAATATACAACGTGCCGAGAAAGGTTGGTGGATAATAACGACACGTCCGTTTTCGTTTACAAGGATCGATTAAGAGCTATTCTTGATTGACGGCCGTGATATCCTCAGTCCTGTTATTTGATGGTCGTTTGATCATTTCAATCCAAGAGGATCTTGGGCGTTCGCGTACTAATTGTAAATTTTCTTGGTCGAACAGTTCAAGGGCGGTAACTGAGGTGAATAAAAGCTTGTAGATGGGTGTTGTTGGAATCTTGCCCAGATGTACCGAAGTACACATGTGATTTTGGAGGGCAATATTTGAACTGATAAAGATGCAAGATGGTGAAGGGAAGGTATTGAATGATGCATGCCAGAAGGTAGGTATCAAAGACCACTTCTGAACGTTAATTAAACGAGCAGGAGATGACAAGTATCATCTTGAATCTTCGCCTGAGGTGCAGTTGCAAACCATTTTTGCTTTGTATCGTTCCGAACGCAGGCACGCTATTAAGTTGGCCCCGAAGCTACCATCTGGTACCACTCCATAAATGACTATCTTCCAGCAAACGAAAGCTCAAAGTCGCCTTAACAACCAAAATCCCCCAAAATTGTTGGCTAGATATTCAAATCAAGAGCCACCAGCGTAGCTTTTAGAAGCACTGACATTAGCCTCAGTCTCTAATTTATCGTCCCTTGGCAGGTTCCCCTCATCATCGAACTCAGCCCATTCAAAGTATGTACATCCCTCATTTCCAGGCACACTTCCTGCGTAGCACATCCAGAAATAACGTCCCAAGTTCTCCTTCTTCCTCTGCACAACCCTCAATATAGTCGGAACCCCACATTTGCATGTTGGTGTGAATTTAGGATGCAATGAAGGTTTATAATTCCGATAGGTAATATTGATACGTCGATTACCAGAAATCGGATGAGGATCGATCGCTTGTGCTGGTGCAATGCTGTGCTTCCAAGTTTCTTGCATTTCGGCATGCATTACGAGCAAAGAGTTATGTGGGAGATGGATAGCGATTTGACCTTCGGCGTCCGAGGACTCTTTGCTTTTTTCTTTCGAATCTGAGTCTCGAGGAATGATTCTTCGGACGCGAAATTCGCGAGCAACACCCAAAGAGATCGATCCTATGATAGCGCGTGGCCCAAGGTATGTGGGCTGGTCACTATGGTACCCCACACTTTCTGCGCCGCCATTGTAACAGTTAACAACTGCCGCATTAGTCTTCCATGGATCAGACGATTGATACTTAAGCTTTTGACCGTTGGGATAGTGTGTTTTGATTCGGGTCGCTACTTCTGAATTGACAGCATCTTGAACTCTCGGCGAGATCTTGCTCATTTGAGGAGTAAGTTGGCGAACATCCTACTTGCCACCAGGTCAGAAATTTGTAAACACGGACCAAGCCATATTTCAGCAATTGTTAGCAAGCTATTATAACAGGCTTTACTCACCGTCAACAGATCACCATTATAGATATATTCAGTCTTCTGAGCCTTTTGCTCTTCCAGGCTCTCTACATAAAAGCAAGACGTATGAGGACTTGTAACAACATTATCAAACAACTTCAATGTCATCCTTTCGAACGTTTGGGCTTCTATCAATAAATCTTCAAGCAAAGCATTGGCTTCTTCCACGGGAAGGAAATTGTGTATGATAGAACAGGGAGTGTGAGCTGCCACATCTTCACGAGAATATAAATGAAGAATTTTGCCTTTCTTTGACATAGATTTTGCTCTCGTCGTGGAGTTCTCACTCGAGATGAAAGTAGAAAGAGAGCTTTGATATCCTACGCCGGATGATGACTTCTTCGTCAGTGGCAAGGAGTCGGGGTTTGAGTTAAACATTGACGATGAAGCCTTCTCAACATCGCCATTGTGTTCTAATAAGATTTCAAGAAGGACTTCTTGTTCAGCATTGGGATTCAGAGATGATAATAGAGCCAGCTTGAAGTCCGTTGACTCATCATCTGGAACATTTCGGCCATTGATATGGTCGATCGTGCCTAGCTTTTGTGGCGGTTGAGAAGAGTGAGACAGCTTTCGCTTTTTCCTTGATACAAAAGCTTCCATTTTGGCAATGAGATATCTTTTCCAGTACTTAGACACTCATGAGGGACGAAGGTTCTTGTGTTGCACCAAGAGACAGGATTATTTGAGTTGAAACTCAAAAAGTGGGGTACGGCAACTTTATCAATCACGTGTCACTGTCGGGATACAATCAGTACTGGAGAGATCATAGCTATGGAAGGAAGCAGCAAAGGTTTCCAATGACAGAAAATCTCTATATAGTCTAGGTTTGAGCAGACTGGTCTCCAGGGCTAGAAGCCACTTCCATTTGCAAGTTCAAATCCCCATGGAAGAATCCGCACCGTTATGTTTATGTGACAGACATTCGTATTTCGAGACTCTCCTGGTCCTGCACCGGACACTAATGTGATATGTGAAAAAAAGAACATGAGGATATCCCAGATATCCCAGATATCCCACCGATGGATGAAAAATACCACTGTCTGGGCCACCCGCTCATCAACCGCTGGCGATTTTGATCCGTCAAACCCCGAATTCAACCTCTCCCATTGATCTCGCATGGCCCATCACAGCGCCAACTAATGACAGGAGGAAGACCAGATTCAGTGAATGATCGTGACACATAAGACTTCTTATATGCTGGTGAAGGGTGTTGTTCGCGAAGATTCCGCCAGCTTAAGGACCAAGCATGAAGAAAGGCATGGTCACGTGGAAAGCAGCTTCCGGAGCTAGCTTGCTTGCAGACTAGATCGAGATCCGGATCATCTAATGGCCGGACTCCTCGGTCCAAGTAGATTGGTGGGGCATGGGCATGCTCGAGGAGAAGGAAGGTAATCATCCAGATGCACATGCGACGATTCCCAGACTACATACACAAGTAGAGCATACAACTGCAGCATTTCGACCATAGTCACTGTCATAATGCTGGAATTCGTTACTCAAGGTTTCAAGGGATCTGCAGTCAAATACTCTCCTTTCTTCGAAGATCGAATCTGTGTCACTGCTTCTGCTAATTATGGTCTGGTGGGAAATGGAAGACTGTACAGCTTGATGCTGACTCCACAGGGTATCCAAGTTCAGAAGACGTAAGTAATCTGAAGCTTCCGAGTCCATTCTGGCCGTTTGTGCAATAGCTCTCTCTTACTGATTCCAATCCTTCTCACCGTGTAGTTTCGATACCCAAGACTCCATCTACGATCTGGCATGGTCCGAATCAAACGAGAATCAAGTCGCCGTCTCGTGTGGAGATGGAAGTGTAAAGATTTTTGACACTACACTTGATCAATTTCCTGTAGGGAACTACCATGAGCATAGTCGTGAAGTTTTTGCCGTTCATTGGAACCTGGTGTCAAAGGACACATTCGTGTCGAGCTCGTGGGATGGTACAATCAAGCTGGTATGGAGGAAACTCTTGGCTCGTTTGTTCCCTATAGAGTAATGCTAACTCTCTCACCATCAGTGGAACCCGAATCGCACAAGCTCCCTGCTTACATTGCCTACTCATTCTTGCACATACAGTAGTGCTTTTTCGCCTCACTCGCCCTCGGTCATATCATCTGTCTCCTCAGATTCGCACTTGAGAATCTTTGACCTTCGTACTCCTGCATCGGCCTCCAATCATTTAGTTTCACTCATTCCGATCCATGGTTCCCCACAAGCTTCAGGTCCCCGCGGCGCAATTGGAAGCAACCGGAATCTTTTCCCTCCATCCGAAGCGCTCACGCATGATTGGAACAAATATCGTGATGGGGTTATTGCAACGGCTGGTGTCGATCAAATGATTCGGACTTTTGATATTCGTCAGCCAGGAGCTGGACCTATTGCAATTTTACAAGGACATGACTATGCTGTTCGAAAGCTAGTATGGAGTCCTCATCTTAGTGATACACTTCTGAGTGCCAGCTATGATATGAGTTGCCGTGTCTGGACTGATGGTACCTCAGATTCCAGCATGCCCCGTCAACTTGGACGTATGGATCGCCATACGGAATTTGTAGCAGGTGTTGATTGGTGTCTCTTTGGAGAGGGCTGGTGCGCAAGCACTGCTTGGGATGAACGACTACTTGTCTGGGATGTTCGTTCTGTCATGGGCGCTTAATACTTTCACTTCCTCCTTGCTATTTTTCGATCCCTTTTCTTCTAGTGGAGTTTGATGGGATTTTTCTCCTACATGCATACAATCTTGGGATAGCAAAATGGTCTTATGAGCGATATGATACCACATGGATGGCGTTTAATTCTTTGGTGTACTGGACATCAGTGAGGATGTTTTAATTGGGTAGCTTGTTCTAGGATGTGAGAGTATCGTGATATCTCGAGTATTGTATACAAAGCATATTTTAATTTCTGTACAAGTGTATCGAGAGTATCCTTTCTCATGGGGGATGGGATTTTAGGAATAGAGTGAGTGTTACGAAACTTTCAGTTGCATAAACTAATAGACATGCATAATCTTCATCACATTCTTGAGATAGTAACCTTTGAAGCCAGTTCTTATGTTTGTGTGAACAGCATAATGGTGTCACTCATGAGGTATGCATAGAGCAAGAACCTGCTTTATCTCCTCTCTCCTCTATAGGATAAGTCGTCCAGAGCTTGATCCGATGTCTCGGCTCCTCAAAGGACAGAAGTCGTGCCGAAGTCGGGACGACATCAGACGTGCAACCAAACTTCAATTGTATCAAATTCAACCTATCGCATTATACTCGAAAGCAATCATGGCGAATCTATCTCTGCACTGATGGCGGGGATTGTTGCCTGCATCGGGTAGATCTAGCAGGAATGAGATGTTTGACCAAACTAAACTTCAGCTCTTTGATACATCGAATTGGTATTATGTATACATATGCCGGCAGGAACGTTACCATCTTAGATCTGATAATAACTCTGTTATTATGACGGATGATGAGATCTTAAACGCCAGGAATATTCGGACTTGGCGGCCGAATAGACGCCGGGACCTAGGGCTAGTTGAATATTTTTCAAAATATCTAATTCTTCAAATTCTTTTAAAATAATCAAGATATCTCATTTTCAATCCTTATAGTTTAATAAATTCTATGCTTTTTGATATTTAATTCTATCGTTAAATACTTAAAATTTATGTTTTTTAGAATTATAGCCTTTTAACGAATTTTATCATAATTTTGGCTCAGGCAAAAATATTTGATTATCTTCATCTTTCTTCAATATGTTAAAACCTCAAAATACTAGATTTTTTTGAATAATGCGTTGTCGACGATTAAATACTCTATATAATGGATTAATAAAATAGAAATATATCCTTTTTATACATTAATAAACGAAAAATTCAACGAGAAAACGAAGAATTCAATAAGAAAATGAAAAAAAATCCAATGAGAAAACAATAAATATATTTTTAATTGTTTTTTACACCCATTACTTATTCAATTTTTTTTATATTCTTTATTTTTTGAATCTTTTAAAGCTTTTATAATAGTATTGAATTTGTTAATTATTAAACTTCAAAATCTAATTCAATTAGAAAAACCGATATAAACTATAATTCTTTATAAATAATTAACATTTTGATATACTAAAATGGATTGAGATTTTGATCTTATTGTAATTCAAATCTATATTTGCATCTTTAGAATTTTTTTTTTCTTTTTCTCTTTTAATAAAGCTTCTCATTCATTGAATATTTCATTTTTATTCTTTTTCATTTCAAATTAAAAACTAAAATATTCAATATATTTAATAAGCTTAAATTTAGATTTAGATTTAGATTCAAAATTAAACTCAAAGTTTTTTAAAGTTTTTCTATAATTTATTAATATAAACATAGTTCAAAGAAAGAATTAATTTATATTAAAAATGTTTATTTAATGCAGCTTTTTGTATTTGTGTTTACATATTTTATTGATCCTTCTTCGAAGTTATTTTATATTTTATATTCTTTTAAACTTTGCGTATAATATACGAAACAATATAATTTTTTCTATTCTTTTTACATTTCATCTTCATTTCTTTAATAATCAATTCCGCTGTACATTTTTATACACTTTTAATTTTCGAAGTTTATAAATATTTTGATTCTTTTTTTTATTCATAATAAACATTTTGATATTAAAACAAATTAAATTATTATAGAAAATTAATAATTTGATTAATAATGAATTGATTTGGAATTGAATATATATTATAGATTGAAAAGTTAATTATTGCATCAAGTTTTATTAAAAAAAATTAATAAAAATAAACATTTGCAATATATAAATTAACTACGGATTTAATATCATCCAATGAATTGAAATAATATAATTAGTTATTAAAGTTATATAAAGTAAATAAACAAAATGAATTATTATCTAATTTAACCTTATTGTTTTTATACAAATAATATTTTCGATAATTTATAGGATTAGCAAATATTTCATTTCATTTTTCATTGGAAGCTACAATTAGTATAATATCATTTACTTTATCTTCTTTGCAATCTCAACCAAATTGATTAAATAGATATCAACATTTTATATAACGACTTTTTAATTAAATTATATTATTAATATATTTAATAAATAGAAAAAAGGATATATACAAAAAAAAATTTTTTTTTTTGTAGTTTAATAAAAATTTCAATATAAATAATATTTTCTTTATGTTTTATTATAATTAAAGTAGCAAATATATTATAATTTATAGGTTTTCAATCTATAAACATATAAGTTTATATTGTTATTTAATCAATAAACTTTATTATTTTATTTAAAAGAAAATCTTTATAATATTTCCATTGAAAAAGATTCGTAGATTCTTTCGAAATTGTTTCGATTTTAGTTTCTTTTGTTACGGAACGCACAGATAGTTACGATACGATTGGTTCGTTTAGTTTACTACATAACCCACATTCCTGTATATAGCATCTTTCATAGCTTCGTCTCTTCGATCCTTAGCTTATTATTCTAAGCACAATACCAATATATTATATTGTAACATTACATTATAACAAGTTTAAAATTCTTTTAGCTTTTGATCGCTTCGATCAAAACTTTGTATAACGTTTTATTACCTCTTTCGAAAGCCTTTTTTATATAACTTCAAATCTACGGCTTAGCCTCTCAATTTCGGCCTATACCTACACTTTCGTTTCTCGAAAAGTTTTTCTTCGAAACAAATTGTATATCGCTTTAATATTACCTTCGCTTTTTCGATTATTCAAAGACTTTATATTTGGTTTAACATTTCAAAGCTAGCATCTTTAATTGCTTCTTTTAGTTAATACTTTATTTATTAAAAGTTTTCGATATTACTTTAGTTAGTATACTTATCGCTTTTAGCACACTCGCTACCACCCTTCAAATTGACTTAAGTGCTTTTTGCTGTTACATAACTTACATTTCTAAGCCGGTCGAAATGGATTTTAATTTATTACAAATAGCTTATCGTTTTTACTATCTTCTTAACGCCAAACATTAATATATTTGCTTAATCGATAATGCTACTTAATAACTTATTCAACTAATTATTAACTATTCCAATTTTTTTGCTTCTATCGATACAAAGAAGTATAATTCAACAAAAAATACTTTTCAAACTAATCTCGTTCATTTCGCTTAAACTACTTTCCGTAAAATCACTAAACCTTTTCCTTCTTCTATTTCCAAAGCCGCTATGTTGACGTTAAACGCTTTCAATTGTGTTTTGCAATAGTATATCAACGTTATACTAACGGCTACAGATCATATTATACAAATGGTAGAAAGGATTGATTAAAATATGAAGGAGATATTATACGGAAAAGATTATTAACTAAAAGTCTAACTGTTACACCATTAATGCATATTAATATTTTGGTATTTTGTATTAATACTCAAAAACAAGTTTTTATAAAAGAGAGGGTGGTATTACAGAACGCATAGATCGTTATAATACGATTGGTTCGTTTAGTTTACTACATAACCCACATTCCTGTATATAGTATTTTTTATAGCTTTGTCCCTTCTGTGACGAAGGTCGTAGGCTATTGAGATTAACACTTAGAATTATAAACTACGGAACGAAGGACTACGAAACAAAAGAGTTATATACACGAATCGCCTCACGTAGCGTGCCAATCCAGGCGCCACCCGGTTAGCCAGAACGGAGTAACGTTAAAGCGTGATATTACTGTCGGAATATGGATCATGTGATCGGGGATCATGTGACCGCAGGTCACGTGACCACCGATGATCGGACATAGAAGATAGGTAACTGGGATCATGTGACCGAAGGTCACGTGATCATGGGACCGTGCCACTAGTGCATCGGCACTAGTGGAAGGGAGGAACATAAATAGGTTTACTTGTACTATAGTCTTACAACCTTCGAGCCGTTTTTACTATACTAAATTACAAATATATAAAAAACAACTTTATTCATATATATATAACCAAAGTCTTTCCTTTAAGTTTATAGTTCTTTCAATACTAATTAATATAAATTCACAAATTAGAGAACAAGAATTTCGAACTCGAAAAATTAATTTTGAAGAAACATAAGCTTTTTTGCGTTAACAATTGTTTTTGTATATATAGGCATAGGAATTACGATTCATTAATCAATTATATCGCGCATTCAATAAATTACTCGATTTTTATATATTAATTACAACAATATCATTCATACCTTTAGGATTCAACGATTGAAATATTGCGCTTTCAACAACTCCTACAATATCAGCTCAAGCTAAGCAAAATCATACAATTCTTTATTTTATACTTTTTACTTTATACTTTTTTACTTTATATTTTACTATAGTATACTAATACAATAATACTAGTACAATACCTTTAATGTATAAACTATTTAGCTTTACTATAACCTTATCTAATACCCAGATTCGAAAATACAAACTTCAACACAACATCTATGTATAACCTACAATCGCATTTTATTTTTGATAATATATTTTGATTCAGTATTATCGACTCTATCTATAAACCAAAATCTATTCGAAACGGTTAATCGCTAATTTTAAAACTTGAAATCGAAAATCATTATTAATAACCGCTTTGTATCTATTTTGTACCCTGTATTTACCCTGCAATTTCTTCGCTAATTCAATTACAAATTAAACTTATCTACGTTTTCATTTTTTTATATATCTATATTAACGCTTTTCTTTATACCCATATCAACGTTATCAACAAAATGGAAACATCATCAATCCCACTCTACAATAATACTCTTTACATAAACCCAAATCGAAACAAAGATCTATACTTGTATAGGAAAAAGGAATCAATAGTGCATAATGAAATTGATGATCAATAATATAAAAAGTGGTACAAATTTTATAAGAAAGGAATTGTACTAAATAAACTATTACTAACTGAGATTCGTAAATTCATTAAGTACAAACTTTACTATTATCAACAATAGAAAAACTTCGTGAACAACGATGCGTTTCACAACTTTCAAGCATCGTTCGCAAAATACATTGTTTACCAATTTGCAATTGTAAGTATAAACCTTTTTTATCGTTTATAAAAGGAACTAAACAAATATAGTGTATGGGTTAATTAATACGAAAACGGAAAGATAAAAATATAAATAGCGATGTTTATAGCAATTTAAATAGTATAATACTACAAATGGACGAATAATAACATTATTCGATATTACAACAACGATATAAAATTTAAATTTAAATTCTTTAACGATTTACTTAATGTAATGATTCAAAATAAAGCGATAAAACGAATTGCTGCAATAAAGAAAACAAAATCGAAAAAAGGATAACGATTAAAAAAAAAGCAAACGCCAATTCTACCGCCTCCAAAAGCCCCTCGATTTATATCGATACTAGCGCATCCGAAAATACCATCGATTAGTAGATCTGCATCGATCTATAAGCTATTTACATCTATCCATCCACTAATTACATCAACGCGAAAACTATATACCAAAGATCTTATCGATCTATCAATCAACAACAATAATTAATACGTTCCTATAAACAATTAGGATTACACAAGCAATATTAATTTTGACCCTAATGTTAATTTCAATAATCATAACGAAGATAACAAACCACTTTTAGAATTACTATTAATACCATAAAAACAACGAAGATAACCATTATACAACAAAAGTCGAAAAAGAATAATAATCCTTAACGACCTTAATAGTTTTGATTTGTTTTCCTTCAATTTCGATTTAAATGTTTTCGAACCATCGAAACAATTATCGAAAAAGTTTACAAAGTTTCGAAAACAATATAAATAAAAAATCGAAAAGGAAAAAATGGATTCCGAAATGGAAAAGTTGCGCAAAAAGGATTACAAATGGGAGATAGTATAATTAAAAAAAATCTACAATAAAGAAAAGAAATACTCCGATGGAAATAACGTTTTTGATCATAAGTATTGTATTTTCATTTATAAATATTTCAAAAATAGCATTCCGGATTTATACTTTAATAAAACATTTGATTTTATATTAACAAATAATACTAAAGATTTCTATTACGACAATATCAAAGTCAAAAAATATAAAATAATGGTAGAACTTTAAAAAATAATGAAACAAAACTTCGAAGGATTTTAACATCGATAATGTATCATCAATTAATAAAAAGCCATTCGATTTCGTTAATACATCAACAAATATCTAGATTTTTTTATATTAAAAAACTTTCAAAATATGATGAAGGATTTAAAAGTATTATTTAAAAGTTTACCATTACTACTACAAAATAATAAGTATTTTATTATCAAGATTGTTATTATTTGTTAAAATATCGAAGTATATCGAAACATACTTTATATCTCTAGTATTAACTTTATAGTATTTCAAAAAAGTATTCGGGTTATAATCAATATATAGGATAGTAAACTTTAACTTTAAGAATAATTCTATATTAATTGTAGATACTATAGTTCAAAAAACAATAATCTATTATATAAATCCAATCGTTACTCTGCAAAAACATTTGCGAAAACATTTTTCAAATTATAATAAAAGAATAAATTATACTATATCTATAAGAAAATAGAATATTGATCCGATAGGCATACAAAAGAAAAAAAGGAACAGATTCGTTAAAAATATTGAAAAAAGTTTAAAGGATCGGATATTATATTTAATTAAGTATATAAAGCATTTATTTTTGAAAAAGAAAAAAAATGCCCTGATAATTATTATAAAAATATGAATACTAAAAAATAGAATATATTTCTTTTGGAACAATACCCGAATATAGAACAATATATTGTTGAGGAAAAGGAAGAAGAATATAAGGAAAATATATAAATTTGGGTTAACTTTTTTGGTTCTATCAACAATAAAAAGATTGCAATAAATCTGTTCAACAAATCCGCAATATATACAATTATAAAGCTAAAAATAATAAAACAAAAACCATTGCATAGATACAACAATATAAAGTTCCAGGGAATAGTAATTGATACAGGCGTTGTATAATAGTTCACGATCGGATATGGTTAATACTAAATATTCAAATCATTTGTTGACAATATCCCACTCAACAAAGCGATAATAGGAATTGCAAAGATTGTTTTCGAAATAAATGTAATAAATTCTATCGGATCCATTAAGATCGAATTGCTAATAAAAGATGTACAATTTCATATTCTCTATTCCGAAACACTCTTTTTATTTTTAATCATTAATATGGATCAATTTAAAGCGTATTATAATAATGTTATTGATACATTTATATCACCAATAAGAAATTTTCTAGTGATTAAGAAATATAAATATTCTATACTATTATAGTATATCAACATTTAACAATTTATTTAAGAATCGATTAATATTGATGAATACTATTTTACAAAAACTGAACTCCGAAAACTTTATCGAAAATTCGATTACTTTGCGGTATACAAATTTTATTAAATATTACAATAAACAAAATATAATGACATTTTACAAAAGGATATTGATAAATTAATAAAGTTCTATAAATATTATTAGAAATACGAAAAGTTATTTGGTAGATTTAAATTCAATCTTCGCAACAATGTTTAATTTAATCAATCCATTATTATTAACGTTATATATATTGATTCAAAACCAATCCTTTATATTATCGACAAAGCAATATAATTCCAAACAATATAATAAATAATCGAAATAACTTCGAAATATATATGGGACAAATTGAAACAATATTGAATAGATATATATATAGGATCTCCAGATCAAATTGTTCATAATGCTAATAGCAACTTTATTAGCAGGGAATTTACTAACAATGCAACAATACTAGTCATTACTACAAAAGCAATTCCGATTAAAGTATATTAATTAGTCGGAATAGTTGAACAATATTATTTTCTACTTTGACAAATTTACAATATTATATATGCGGAAATATAAGGATTTGGTTTTACAAAGAATATAGGATTATAAATAATTGTAAAAGTAATTAACAATATTACAGAATTTAACGGATTAATACTTACACTTTTAATATTCGGTATATATTCAAAAATGATCGATTTCGATTCAATATTTATTGTTACATAACGATTGTTAGTATTTAAAAAAGCAATGACAGAAATTACAAAGATATATGCTTAACAATAAATTTCCAAAACTTTGAAAATACGAAATGGATCTAATATTACCTCGGTACACAATCTTCCACTAAACTCCGATATATTAGTGTAAAAAGAAAGCTATTATAGTACTAGTAAATGGATTGGATCGTATAAACTCATTTCGATTGAAAACGAAATATACACGATCAAGATGCTTAACGAACCTAAACAATTCAGATCTATGGTAATTAAACTATTCTATTGTACGGAACTACAAATAGTAATTCCACCAATAAAACAAACCTGGAGTATTACTAATGCAACACCATTTTTGGCATCGGAAAACCATATTATAAATAAATTATTTTTCTCGGCATATAGTCCAACTTTTTTCATCGAATTATAACGAAAAAAAATTAATGAATTAATGGAAAATAATGTATTCGAATTGGTTCGCTTTGATTTTATTCTATCCGGAACAAAAGTCTTCAATTCCAAATTCGTTAATAAAATGAAAAATGAAGATATTGATTAAGCTTTTTACAAATTACAATTGATTGTTTAAGCTTTCAAAAACTAGAACAAAAATATAGTATTAATTTAATCATTTATTATTCAACAAGTTAATCAACAAATTATCCTTAATGCTATAGCCATTTTTTACATTTAGAACAAAGATATCAAAATGTTCATCTAGGATATTACATAAGCATATATATAATCAACTTCGGATTTGGTTCGTAAGTTCTATATTCGATCATCAGCCGAATTGGATATATCGAAAGAATTCTTACTTCGAATAGTATAACCCTTTTATAGTGTTTTGGAAGTTGGAAATTATTGGTTTAATATTTACCATAAATATTATATTAATACCCTCGAAATAATCCAATCAATATACAATCTATGCTTATTGTATACAATAATAAAGGATTTAACATTCGCTATTGTTGAACTTTAAATAGATGATACATTTATCGTTTGCAATAAACAATTTGCTACCCGGGAATAAGATCAATTTCAAAAAACAGGATTTATGGTTAAGGATAAAAAGGAACTTACTATTAATAACCTATTCAAATTCAATAGCGGTACAATCATATTTAATAAAAACAAAAGTATTTACTTTAATTAAGAAAAACAATATCAGAATCTTTAACTAGTTCAAACTTAGCCAAAGGATATACCCGGAATACAAAGGAAACTCAGAAAGATTGTTGCTTCGAAAGATCAATACGTTGCATAGTATGTACAAGAAGTATATATTGCTATTATAAGTTAACCCAAAGTATTTTTCGATTTATTTTTTGTTGTTCAAGTAACTAATTTGAATAAAGATAACGCGGATCTTCTCAACAAATGTATTCAATAGCAAATGGATAATAAGACAAAAGGTTTGAGATATGTAATATTAAATCCAAATTCGTTGGAATTAGTAATATTTATTAATACATTCTTTGCTAATAACAAAGATTTCTTTTTATAGATCGGATATATCATTATACTAATGGACAAATACAACAAGGCAAACCTAATCCATTGGTTTTTGATCAAATGCAAAAAAGTTATAAAAAATATATTGGCATTAGAGTTATACGTAATGTCATTAGGGTTCGATGTTAGTGCCATAATCAAAAGCATTATCAATAAGATTTTCACCAATTAAAAGATTCCATTTACAATTTGCACAAACTTTAAATCACTTTATCAATGCTTTACGAAATTTGAAACAATATAGGAAAAGAGATTGATGATTGATGTAATGGCATTTCGATAATTATATGAATGTAGGGAGATTGTGAAGATTAAATAGATCGACAAAGAATCAAATTTAACAAATGTTATAACCAAATCAAAAACGTATCAAGTTTTAAAGGATCTCATCGATAACAATATAATCAACATCAAAATAACAGAATAGATGGAAAAAAGGATAAGAAAAA
This sequence comes from Monilinia aucupariae, assembly GCA_002162555.1. Classification (NCBI taxonomy): domain Eukaryota; kingdom Fungi; phylum Ascomycota; class Leotiomycetes; order Helotiales; family Sclerotiniaceae; genus Monilinia; species Monilinia aucupariae. Next base: position 357,550 of record NGKF01000025.1, on the reverse strand, counting down.
AAAAGATTTTTTTACAAAAGGAAAAGTGATTTTTAAGAAGTTATTTGTTTTGTTTTTTTTGAAGGTTGTTATTACAAACATAATCCAATTACTTTTTTAAAGAATTACCAATATCGGAATATGGATCATATAATCGGGGATTATATAACCGCAAATTATATAACCATCGATAATCGAATATAGAAGATAGATAACTGGGATTATATAACCAAAAGTTATATAATTATAAAATTGTACCATTAATGCATCGATACTAATAAAAAGGAGAAATATAAATAGATTTATTTATACTATAGTTTTACAACCTTCGAATCGTTTTTACCATATTAAATTACAAGTATATGAAAAGCAACTTCATTTATATACACGTAACCGAAGTCCTTCCTTTGAGTTCATAGTTCTTCCAACAATTACCCCCCCTTTTTGTAGAGCTCGCTCCGAGTTCGTAACGAACGACATTAAGTTGTAAATTGAAATCGGGGTATAATAAAAACTCCATCTCAATCGAATTTATTAAGCCGATTACCGTCCGGAATACTACAAAATGCCGGGCTATTGAACCTCTTTCCCGTGCCCCGGAACACTAATCCACTATACTTTACTTTGTTAATCATACAAATCTAACTTCTATTCAAATAGAACAACAATACTAACAAAAGCCTACCCTAGGAAAAACTCGATTGATCTTTACAAAGGATCGCTTAATTAAACAAGCGAAATGTAAGATCAACAAGCAAAGCAAGGAATCGGTATACCAAGCATATCATATATATATGCGAGGAATGCGATTGGTTGATTATACAAGTTTTTGCGCAAAAAGAGTGAATTAAAAAAAAGTATAAATTAAAGTGAATATTTAAATTGAATTAGGTGATTGTGTGCGATTCAGTTGAAAGTCGATCTATCGAATCAAGAGTAGGAACAAATGAGGGGAGAAGAGAATAGGCAAAATAAAACAAAATATTCGAATTTGAAATATCGTATAATTCAAAGAAGGAAAACAGAGTGGTATCAATACAATTCGAAGATCCTATATATATATATGTATATTCACTTCCTTTAAGCTTTTCATTGTATATATTGTAGATTCGAGAGAAAAAGAATGAGTTGAACGAGGATTGTAGAGATTAAAAAGGTAGTAGTAGATCGAAAAGTAGGATCGTAATAACGAGTAAAGAAAGATATCGATTAAAATAGAGTGATCATAGTTAAAAAAGTGCTAAGCGGCAAAAAGAGTGTTCTGGTATATATTCCGAATCCTTCAATATTTGAGCTTTGTAAGCTGAATATTGTAAAGTAGGATTCCGTATAGTTGTTAAATTGAAAGAGCCGCGAAGCGTATTATCGAACCGCAAATCGATCAAAGGAATCGGAATCGAAATGTGCAAATCAAATGGCTTCTAAGTATCGTCGAGATAATCGAAAGAAGAGCAATATCGTCGAAAAAACTAGCAAATTGAATCGCGGAAGAGAGCGATTTCAAAGTGTAGGCTTATATTGTGCTGGCGAACGAAAAGCTCGCGGAAGAAAGCTAATCGCGCTGGCGAACGAAAAGAGCCTTCATATCGATCAAAAGAAGTGAAAGAAAAAAAGATAACGCTAATCCAATATATAGAATCCAAAGGCAAAAGCAAAAGCATATCGCGTATACAAAAACGAATGCTTAGGTTAAAAGCGTACGGAATATACGTATACATAAGCGTATACTAATAAATACTCAAGTTTTTATTTTGAGGAGTTTATAATAATATAACGAAGATTGTAGGCTATTGAGATCAACACTTAGAATTATAAACTACGAAACAAAGGATTACGAAACAAAAGAGTTATATATACGAATTGTCTCGCGTAGCGTGCTAATCCAGGCGCCACCCGGTTAGCCGGAACGGAGTAACGTTAGAGCGTAACATCTTCGATCCTCAACTTGTTATTCTAAGCACAATACTAATATATTATATCGTAACGTTACATCTTTATTCATTAATATATTTATAATTTTATTACTTTTTTGAAACTTTTATAAAAGATTAAAAATAGTATTATTATTATTATTGTTATCGTTTTGAAATATATTTTAAGATTTATCTTCGTTTTTGTTTTTTATTATTATTTGATAATTCGAAAATAGATTCTTTTTGAATAATTATTATAATCTATTTAATAGCGTTTATAAGTTAATATAAATCAAATTAAACAAAAAGATTATTTTTTTTTGTTTAGAATTAAAAGAATTAAGATTTAAAAATTGGATTTGAATAGAATTTTCGATAATTTTGCTAATAGGTTTAGTTTGGTATTGTAAAAATCGAATAGATTGTTAAAAAAATAACAAAAGGAATATTTCATTTTCTTTTTGATTATTAATGATTTTATTTAACGATTTAGATTGTTTTTCATTATATATTGATCTTTTAAATATCTATATAAAGGATTTGTAAATAGTTTTAAATTTTGAAAAAAAAAATAAAAAAGTTATTTATATATTATTGAAACAAAATATCTAATTCTATATATATTCATAATTTAAAATTGGATTTCAATTTATAAAAAAGAAAATTACTTTATAGTAATAATAAAAAATCATATAGTTTTTATTAAAGAATATTCAAGTTAATATATAAAATAATTTAAAATCGAAGATTATACAATAGATTTCTAAGTAGATTGATTATTATACAATCGATCCGTAATCTTCAAATATACCATTAAAACGACAAATTGAAATCTAACAGAATCGGCTAGATTTTGATTTGTTGCTTTTTTAACAGATTAGTACAGATTATGAGGCAGATTGTGCATCCAAACTAGCCTCTAATGCCGGATAATGGGACTATCGCCTGAATGTCGGGACAAGAACTGAGATGTGCAACCAAAGTACTTTCGAAGCATTATAATCGATCAGTTTACTTTCTAGCAAGGCTAAAAGATGTTCCGATATTTAGGGATATGGATTAAAAGTACGGATGGGAGGGTGGCGATACTAGATGCCGAGAGACCGAACTTGGAGTTGGGCTTAATATCGGAGCGAGAAATGAGATATGCAACAAGATTATATTCTAGGGGTTTTGATCTGTTAGTTTGTTCATAGCCCCAAAGGTAAGATTTTGTCCCCGATTTGATATTGACAAGATTAAACTCCCCGGCCCCCTTCCCACTTTCTGGATTGCCCATCGGGGAGGTCGGGGAATGAGATGTGCAACCAAAATCATGATGACTTCAATATTGACCTATGAGAGAAACAACCTGCATATAAAATCTTTGGGTCGAGATGGAAATTTGCTATTATGGTAAAGGAATAAGAGATCCCGATCCCGATGGCGACTTAATAGACTTTACAGTAGGGATGGTGGATGCGATGAAGCGAGTGGAGCCGGAACTGACGGGTGGATCAACGCTGGGACTTAAATGCCGAGTCGACTTTAACGTCGGGAGTCAGGACGAGGAATTAGATGTGCAACTGGTGAAGCCAAAAAGAGTCTTTGAGAGTATGCTTGGTATTTTTATCCTTGGTGGTGTATTGGGTGTGGGTGGTTATTTACTCTTTGGGGATGGTGAGGAGGGGAGAAAGGAAGGAAGGGAAGGAAGGGAGAAGAAAGACCGCTGAGTCCTGTGGATGAGGAAGGATATTACTTAGGGATAATTATAATTATGAGGTATTGGATGTTTTGATGATGGGCAGTTGGGAATTGTGAAGTTGGGAATAAAAGGAATGATGTTAATGGAGTGGAATGGAACGAGATGAGCACTAGGAATTTGATATTGATATTGGGAATACGAGTAGATGCGAGGATCTCTAAAAGAATATCATATATTTGAATAATAAGTAGAGTAGAAACTAATGGATTAATTATCGATGGTTTGGTGAGATTCAATTTCTTTAGAGAGAGGGATAGATATACGATAATGGTATTAAAGTAGTGAGAATTAGATTCTTTTATTGTACTTAAGTAATTACTTCTCTTGATTAATATATAGGTATATTTAGATAGCTTCTTTTGAACTATTGTATATATTCTTTATTTTTCTTGTACTCTAAGAGTGTTTTTGTAGTATAATTCTCGTTGTTTTACGTTTTTTTGGCTTTTTATTCTTTATTCTTTATTCTTTATTCTTTATTCTTTATTCTTTATTCTTTATTCTTTACTTTTTTTTTCTTTTTTTTCTTACTATCATTTTATTCTTCTTCTTCTCTTCTTCTTCTTCTTCTCTTCTTCTTCTCTTCTTCTTCTCTTCTTCTTCTCTTCTTCTTCTTCTCTTCTTCTTCTCTTCTTCTTCTCTTCTTCTTCTCTTCTTCTTCTTCTCTTCTTCATCCCAATCTAAAAAACTTCCAGTTCTACTCTACGAATAATCCCAATCCCAAGCTCAAACCCTTTCTCTTTCCCCTTCAATCATCTCTCTCTTTATCCCCCCTTTTTCCTCATTTACTTCTTACACTTCTCACACTTCTTACATTTTTTATTCACTCTTATTCCACTTCTCATTTACTCGTAAAAGCCAATCTCTTTACAAGTATATCAAAATCAAAATCAATAGATATAAATAAAAGACCTTCTTCTTCTCATTCTTCTTCTTCTTCTTTTTAATTCTTTTTCTTCTTTCATTATCTATTCATTTAATCCTTCTCTTCTTTCGTTTAACTACTTTTATTGTAGTAAGAATAGTATATATTGTTTAATATACTAGGAGTAGTATATATGTTCTATTGAATATATAAAGTGAAGATACTTAACTAGGTATAGCGCTATATATGATTATAACAGCCTCTCTATGATCGAATTCGATCATCAAAATTATATAAAACAAAGACTTTTTAAAAGGCTTTTTGTATTAATGTTTTTATCTTTTTTTTATCTTTAAATAAGCTTAAAACGCATTTTGATTAGTTCAAACAAATCCTACAATTTGTATAATTGAACTCTTTATAAAAACAATTACTTTTATTATCAATTTCGATTTTTTAATATTATATATATATATTTTAAAGCTTTATAAATTTTTATAACAACGATTAATTGTTATTTTAATATTTACATTGTTTTTGTATAACGCTTGTATTGTAAAGAAGTTATTTGAAACAAGATTAAAAGAGTTCTTAGAATTTATTACTATAGAGTATTATATTATAAAAAAGATGCTGATATATATAAACTATACGCATATATACATATATATATAGTACATACTTGTTAATCGAGTATGTAAACCGGAATATTAAGCACGTGAGTCGTGATAGCGTGTACGTGCGCCGGAACAACGGCCATGTCGGCCGAACGTTAAAAGCGTAACACTTTGTAAAAGTTTAATATTCTATAATTGTATTATATCGCAATATAAAAAAATTTTTAACGCTTTTCGAAATTGAGATTAAGTTTTTTAATATATATTAAAAATCTAAAGTAAATTAATTGTTTTGGAAAAATATTAACTTTTTGTTTAAAGTTAGAAATCTATACATTGCAAAGCCTTTTTTTTTAATTATATTCTTTTGTATAAAATGCTATTATATACTTATATGTTTGGTTTTGCTATGAAACTTGTTTTCTTGTATTCAATTAATATTGCTTTTGTTGTTGAAGTATAAAATAGATATAAATGGTTTTGAAAAGATTTATTTTTTTCAATCGACGATAAGCTTTTCAAACTATACAATTTCCTTTGCATCTTTATTTGCGATTATAATTTCAATTTCTATAATATAAAATACTATAGATTTTTGTTTATTCAAAGACTATATAATTGCACTTTTATATCGAATAATAATTACTTTTTGTATCGATTTTCGATCTGTTTCTAAACTCTATATAGTATTTAGAAAAGTATCGTAGAAACGTATTACGCTTTTGTCGTTCCGACCGGCATAACCACTGTTCCGGCGCACATGTACGCTGTTACAGCTCACATGTTTAACATTCCGGTTTATATGCTCGATTAGCAAATATGTATCGTACATATACATATATATATATGTCATGCCAAAATGACGCGCCATATCAACGTATGGCTAATTTGGGTATATATACTAGGT
>NGKF01000025.1:334683-351425 GCA_002162555.1 Monilinia aucupariae | reverse complement strand
AACGTATGGCTAATTTGGGTATATATACTAGGTATATGTCCGCACAGCGGTATAACACCTTCAGACAGCTTACTCGTGATACACCCCCAAGATTGCTGACGTTCAAGGCAGGGATCTTACTCTATAGAAATGCCTTATAAAGTGGAACGTAGCAAAATGGAATCATATAATTGATTCAAAGTGGAGTAATCCATACATATGGAACTCAAGCGGGGTTTAATAGATCGAATCTCATTCGTAAACTAATGCAGCTGATCCACTAATAAAGGTGCCGGAGTGAATTCCTCAAAAATCCTTGAAAGATAAGCAAACTCGAATCGAGTATTATACTAGTGCGCTAACCGGGCTTATAACTGTTATACCAAAATAACGCGCCATATCAACGTATGGCTAATTTGGGTATATGTGACGCTTATGCCGTAAAAGAGCTGTTTAGAACAGGGTCAATAGAGTTCTTAGAATTTACTATTATTTGACTATACTACGAAGGAGAGATTGTTATATATATATGAACTGTATAGGCAGGATATGTGTATGATATATACTCGCTAATCAAGTATGTAAACCACAATATCGTATACGTACACTGGAACGTTTATTATGCTAATCGGGCAACGAAAACGTAACATTATTCCCCTTTTTAGTAGAGCTTATCTTCGAGCAACTATTCGTTAATAATTTTGTATTATATCTTATGCGGCATTTGTTAACCAATTAAATAAAGCAAAAAGCGTTTATTGTAAGCTTTGCAATTATTGTTGCAAAGCATATAATTGTATTTGTTTATTTCTAAACGGCAATGTATATATAAGCACTTCGTAACAAGATAAATGCTTATTCGATATTTCGAAACGGCAAAGTGGTGTTTGTATTAAAAAGGTATATAACAAAAGCTTCTTTTTATTGTAAACCTAAATCCATATCCAAATCATTTCAACTTCTTTATCAAATTCATTGCTTTCTGAGTATATCTTTTTATACTGGTAAATCGAACAATTCTATATCGAATATAGCGAAAGGGTTATCAAGTAAAGACTCTATTAAAAAGCAAAGGCAATATAAGAATGCGGCGAATGTGTAAGCGGTGTTAACAGCAAAGTAATCAAAATTAAAAACGCTTGTTATAATCGAGATTCCTTTTTCTTCTTCCTCTTTTTCAAAGCAAAATTATAAAGGTAATAAAAAAGGTTAAATAGAAAGCGATAATGATCTTAACGAGCAAAACCTTTCAATTAATCCTATAGATCAATATTTTTTTTCTTTTGGGTAGCAAACAATAATATTAATTTGGCATAACGATAGTACGCATTCAAATATTTGAATTATTGGTGTAAGATTTTATCGATAAAGGTTCTTTATGACAAAAGATTGCGTTGAAATATTAACAACAACAATAACAAAATCGGGTGTCGGCGATGAAACAATAATAACAATAGCAACAAAATCGAGCGTTTGCAATACTGGTCTGGACCAGTGGTAACGGCAAAAAGTTTATTGCAAAAACTCCAAATCAATCAAAGAACAACAACGATAATGTGTTTGGAATGATACATTGTAAATTATATAAAGAGTTTATCAAATCGTTATTGAAATCGTTAGCGAAATCGTTGTTTGTTATTAACAATTGTTTCAAAGACTTTGAGGGCGTATATGTATTGTATATACAAAATTGCTTTACAAGGAATTTGAAAGGGAGGTGTTATATTGTGCCGGAGCAAAAAGAAAAGTTTTGCCTTCTTTGTTATAATTAAAGGCAAAGATATAAGAAAGTTCCGAAAAGTCAATTGTTAAGTAATTTTCTGAAATATCGCGAAATATTGTTGATTTACAAATAAAAGACAAAAGCAAATTATCTTTTTCTTTAATTGTTTTTTGCAATATTGCTAACGAAAAAATAGATGGTTTTGCGGGCAAAGTTTAAATATAAATTTTTGAAAAAGGTATTAAAAGGAATTTTGATAAAAAAGAAAAAGGAGTGTATAAAGAAGATTTATAAAAAAGAATTGAAAAAATACTAGGCGTATGAAAGGTTTGGATAGGAAAAAAAGCGCGGGCAAATGTTAAGAAAAATGGCTTTGAAGCTACAATTAAAAGTTAAAGCATTTCAAGTAATATTTTGTTTTAAATGGATAATATTTCTTTTTTTTCTTTTGATAACTCTATTTGTTTTTTGGTTAAATAAAATGGTAAGGGTTGATCACCCTGTATTTACTTCAAAGATTCTTTCTTTCTTTATACTACATCGGGGATCGCGTTATTTTAGTTAGTATTAGTAATAGTAGTAATAATTTGATATAATACAAAGATTTTTTCGAGTAACCGTAACTACGAAATAGCTTGGAAGAAATATATTCGATCGGCGGTGAATATAAGCTTGTTATTGTTAATATAATCGTAATCATCTTCTTCATTTTTATAAAGTTTAATTCATTCGAGTAATAAAGCAGAAGGACCGGGCAATATAAAGTTTACTCAATAGAAATCATATAACTTGTAAAAAGCAATTTTCAAATCAAAAGCAAAATACCAAATAAAATCGACATCAATGTTAAACCAAAAGATATAATATTATAAAAAGTTGCAGATTTTTTTAACAACAAAAACTTTCTTTATTTCCTATTTAAAATTATCAATAATATTGATAGGCAACAAAGGCTTTTGAACTTGACCAAGAAAAGGATTGTTGTAAACTTTCCAAAACTTGTTAAACAAAAATACTAAGTGTATTTTTATGATGACGGGAAGTTCGAAGCGGAAAAAGCTATCTATTCAATTTATAATCTTAAATCGATCTTAAATAGGGTAATTAAGCTTTTTAAAGGGTCGTTAAATAAAGTAATCCTTTATATTTAATTATATGTAATCTTCAATATCGAAATCTATAGTACAACAATATAAATTGGTGAATTGAGTTATCTTTTTTTAAACTCGAAAAATATCTTCTTTAGTACAGGCAACAATTATTTAATTGCGTTCAACAAATTTGCAGGCGTTCTGGATATTTACATTTTTTGTTAAAAAGCTATCCTTAATATTCCAATCCCAATTATTATATAGAGAATAATTATAAAGAGTTTCGAAGGGCGATAGGTCTCCAAAAGATTTGTATAAAAAAGTAAATTGAATGTAATCCATTATAAACAGGAATTCCGATTAATTGTTTTGATAATAATTAACGAATGGGTGTAGGCGTTGTTGCAAATATTGATTGTAGATCTCCGTTTAATTATCTATTTAAAGATGGTAAACAATAAAAAGCTTAATATCAGTATTTAATAATCGATTAAATTTTTGTTAAAACTTTGAGATAAATTAAGGATTTTTATCCAATACAATCGATTTGGGGGCTTTGTAATATCGATAGATGTGGTACAAATAAAGCTTGGTTTGTTTATGTGAATTAATTTCCTTATAGTAGAGAATGGAAATGGTTTATTTTGTTAATTAATCGATAATTACGAGAATATTATCGTAACTATGTTTATCCTTATTGAAATTGTAATAATCTATAATAACATTTTATTATACTCGTTTAGAAACAGAAAACAAATATAGCAAACCGGAAATACAATCTTGCAATACAGAATTGCGTTTGCAAGTGTAACAATTGCATATATATTGAACAATTGTTGTAAATATACCGGGCCAATAATATTGTTTTGATAATAAAAAATAAATCTTTTTGATTCTAAGATATACTATAGAAACTGAATTATAAGCCTCTCGAATAAGGAATGTATAGAGGTTCTCCGAATCGGGTATAATCAGGTGGTTGTTGTATAATAATAGACCATCCTGAAAAGCAAAATGTTTGTGGCTTTTAAATACTTTGATTCGTAAAATTTGTAAACTATCAAAAAAGCAATTAGCATTGAAAATGCAATTGATAATATTAAAGTAAAGGGCAACAAAAGTTAGGTCTATAATAAACAATACATTGTCGTTGATTTCCTTCTTTAAATCGTTTTGCATAATCCTTGTATCGATTTGGTTGTTCTTTATAAGCTATTGAAAGCGATTCTTTTTCTTCGTTTAATTCTATATATCGAGCTTGTTAATACAATATGTAAAAGCATCAACAAAAGAATTGTTTTTGCTAGAACGGTATATAATAACAAAGTTATAATCAATTAACAACTTGGCCTATTAAGCCTATCAAACGTTTAAAGCTTTGGTAATTATAAAGTATTCCAGAGCTTTGTAATCTATATAAACTCGAACTTAATGAGGAGAACCAATTAGTTTTGATTTCCAATGGCCAAAAAAGCATATTATTGACAATATCTTTTTATTGTAAACTTTGTAGTTCAATTCAATAAAAACCATGGTTTTGGAGAAGTATGTTACAGGTAACCAATCGTTATTATGCTTTTGAAAGAGCACGCTAGCGATTACTCCATCCAAAACGTTGGTTTCAAGTATACAAAAAAGATTATAATTGTAGTGCCGGAGTAAAAGAGCGAAAATAAACTTTTGTTTCAAAACATTGAATGCATTGCGATACAAATTGTCGAAATGGAACAAAGTATTAGCTTTGGTAAGCTTTGTCAAAGATTTAGCTATAATATCGTAGTCTTTGATAAAATAACGATAGAAATTGCAAAAACTAAAGAATAATTGGACTCCTTTAACAATCGTAAAATATATCCAACTTTCAATTACTTTTATTTTCTTTAAATCAATTTCAATACTTTCGATAGAAATGATAAATCCGAAATACTTAATACATTTGATATTAAATTTACATTTCTTAAAATTGGCCTGAAGACTAACAACCTCAAATCGAACCAGGATTAGTTTGATTTGAATTTGATGATCTTTTTTGTTTTTAAAGTAAATCAGAATATCGTTAAGGTAAGCAATACAAAATACGTTTAAATAGTCGAAGAGTATATCGTTTATATACCTTTAGTAAATTGCTAAACCGTTTATAAAGCCAAATAATACAATTTTGCATTTGTAAAAACCGTAACGTGTATAGAACATAATATATTCCTCAAAAACAAAATCCATTTTGATTCGATGAAAGATTTGACGGATATCGAGCTTTGTATAGATCTTTGCACCGGCGAAACATGTAAACGTTTTGTTGATCAAGGGGAGGGGATATCGATCTTTACGAGTAAAAAAGTTCAATAAGTAGAAATCGATACAAAATCGGAGTGCATTATTAGCTTTTTGGATAAATAAAACGAATGCTATATAAAAAACTTGATTAAGCTTTATAAATCCTTTAGCCAGGTTATTAATTAAATATTCCTTAACAACTTTTAGTTGTTTCAGCGATATTTTGTAAAATGGATTATATCTCAAAGCTTTTTCCTTTTCACCTTCCAATATAATTTTGTAATCGTATAGACGATAAAATAGTAGCATATTCGAATCGGCTTTGGAAAAAGCTTTTTGGAAAGCTTTGTATACCGGAGGAATTGAAAGTTCTTCTTTAACGATAGCAAAAACATTATTCAAATATAATTAAAATCCAGTATATTGATAAACGTTTATAGCGGTTAAAAATTGATCCTTTTGGTTCTATTCTTATCGATATTCTTATGTAATAGTTTCGATATCGTTAATAGTAACAACAAAAAGCTTGTTGTACTTATATCTCTTATACAAAAATTCGAATTGTATAGGCGTAAAAGCGTAAATATTGATAATATCGAACAAAAAGTAAAACAACGATTTGTAAAGCTTTTGTGGTTTTGCAATACAAACTTTTTTGAATAGTTGTTGAAGAGCTTTTTTGAGTGTTTGTTAAGGAGAAGAAGGGAAAGAAGGGTTAAGTTTTTTTATAGATATAGGGTCGAAAAATTGTACCGTGGATATAGTAATAAACTTGAACTAGGTGTTTTATCGTTGTTAATAGATATCGAGTTTATCATTTCTTCAATCAACATTTTGTTGTGCGAATTAATCGATTTTCTTCTATTTCAAATCATTCTTCGAAAACAATAGGTTTTGATTTAAAGAGTATATAGATGGTTGTTTTAAGGGCTATTCGAGGTATCGATTAAAACAATCAAGTTTTGTTTGCAACTCTAAAAACCACGATTTACCTAATATAATATTGTAAAAACCTAAATCTATAATAAAAAATAGAACAAATGATTACTCTCGATTATCGATTAAAAGATTAAAAAAAGTATAATAAATGATAACGCGACCCTATACACCATTATAACTTTTAACGCTAATAGAAGTTTTAAATAAGTAATAACATGGTTTAAACAATAGAAATAAAAAAGTAAAGAGCGTAATATCAACAAAAGTATATCCGTTTGTTTCAGAGTTAAAGAAAGCATTCGATCTGAAAGAGTATCCGTTTTTGGAAAGGATATAAAGTAGAGTTATAATCTAATCTTCTATTAATTTGGTCAAATCGAGGAATCGCATATCTTTAATAACACTCAAAAAAAAATCTTTGCTTAAACGCTTGCTTTTAAACAAATGTCTTCTGCTTGATATACTGATTTAATATCTTCAATGTGTATTTAGGGATCGAAATAATCTTTAGCATTATAGAAGTTTTTAATGGACTCGCCATCAACAATAATAGCAAAGTCAATAGAGATGTTTATCTCCATCTCATAGAAGCTTATTCGCAATGTTTGAAAGCAAACCTTGGAAGCAAAAAAAAAAGCAATGTTCCGGGTAAAAACTCCGAAGGTCGAACTTTTGAAAATTCCAGTATATCCCGCCGGGGTGTTACGTAACAGGTAGGACAGTTTGGGCTGGGTATATTAAACTGCACCAATGCTAGGATAATTAATGCTTCGATTTGTTTGAAAAGGATGGGCTAACATTGTAGTAAATAGCTTTTTGGTAGAAGTAAGTTTTTGAGAAACATAATATTTGTTTTTTTCTCGTATAGAGATTTTGTTTTTATTAATTTTGGTTAGTTTGTCGGTTAGCTTTTTTGTAATGAAACAATTGTTTTTATGGAAAGCTATAATTCAAACTAAGTAATCGAAAATCTTGTTTTCGAGATCTTTGAACAGTTGAGTATTATCGATGATTTTAGTTTGAATTGTTAAAAGTTTGAAGGTTTTATATCATTTCAAGAAATGGCCATATCGAGTAGAAAGATTGTTGAATATTTTCTAATGGTTGTATTAAGTACAGATACGTTCAACCTCTGCAGAATTGCTATAAATTGCGGCTAGTTGGTGTACTAATTCCGCGCTAGTAAAACAAGGAACTTACATATACAATGTATGGAGGTGTTTTTAAGTTTTTAACTTTATCTGGTTTATAATATAAGCATGTTAAGCCATCTTTAAATCGAAAGTATTGGCATACAAATCAAAACGTTCAAAAATAAATATATTCTACAAATTTACTTAGGGTTTTATACCATTGCTTAGCTTTTTGGTAAAGTTAATTACTTTGGGGTAATACGAACAAATAGAGTAAAGGGAATGTGAAGGGTTTAAAAAGTTGTATTTACGGACAGGGGATTGATCACTCTTAACACAACAATTATTATTAGATTCGGAAAGCGAAGAGTTAAAGACGGGATTATTGGGATTATCGATTTGTAATTTCTTTGGAGTTCTTTTACAACTTTTGCAAGATTGATATTGTTTTTCTGCAATAAAATATCAATCAATTTCAATGAAAGAAAAAATTGTTTTGGGGAGGAGGGGGTTGGAAAAAAGAGTAACAAAAGCAATACTATATACAACTTTATTGTGTAACCAATTAATTTCCAAGGTTTAAACAAAAAGAACCTTTTGTATAACGTATTCGTTTTTGTGGTCCTAAAAATCGGGGATATGCAAAGTAAAATCGTAAAGAGTATTTTTTGGATTAAAGGCAAATCGTAAAAAAAGTATTACTTTTTGTTTCGTTTCTTTACTTTTTCTTCGACCTTGATTTCGAGTAGTTACGTTAATAGCAAAACCAAAAGTAAAACAAAAAGTTGGTAGTGCGGACGCAAAGCTTGCTAACGCGATATCTTGGTTAGAAAACGCAATGGCGTTAATATTGGATTTGCCGGGAGAAAAACAAAATATATCGAAAAGAAAAGAAAAATAGAAAGATTTTCGAAAGTAATAAAAAGTATATTGTTGTTAGATTAGATCTAATATTAATCTTCTTTTTGTAGGTAAACGATTTTGTTATTTAAAAGCGTTTTTAAAAAAATATTATCGAAAAAAGTATTCTTTTAAACAATCATTAGATGGTTAGGATAACTTGATATTTGAATAGTAAATAATGTAACGTTTATATTGTAAAAAAGTTGTTTAGAATAGGGTTAATAAAGTTCTTAGAATTTACTATTACCTGATTATACTATAAAGAAAAGATTGTTATATATACATGAACTGTATAGACAGGACACATACACGGCATATGCTCGCTAATCGAGCATGTGAGCCGCGATGTCGTATACGTGCACCGGAACGTCTGCCATGCCAACCGGGCAGCGGAAGCGTGACAGTATATATACTAAGTATATGTCCGCACAGCGGTATAACACCTTCAAACAGCTTACTCGTAACAATATATATATCAGCATTTTCTTAGTCGTATAGCACTTAGTAGTAAATTTTAAGAATTTTTTTAACTTTGTTTCAAACAGCTCTTTTATAGTATAAGCGTTACGAAACGCAATAAATTTTGTAATCGATTTAAATAAATTGTATTAACTTTAATTATATTATTAAAGAATTCTAAAAAGTGATTTGTAAAAATTAAATACTTTCTTTTAAAAGTATACATTATTTTTACAAATTAACCAATTCAGAATGCGAAATTGCCTTTCGTTTTATTTATTAAATAAATCTTAAATTCTACAATTTATAAATATGAAGCTTTATTGATTTTGTTAAGTAATTCTATTATCGTAATTGATTTTAATATAGTACTAGCAAAAAAACAATGATTTCGAAATATCGAATTATTCATTTTAAAACATTTCAAAAGCTTCTTTATATAAGCTCTTTAATGTATTTTGAAAAATCTTTAAGTTTTGTTTCGTTCGATTTAAATCCTTAAAAAGATTTATATCAATTCAAAATCTTTATACTTTCATTTTTGATCTATAATCTTTTTAATTGTTGTAAGACTGCAGAATGGCTCCGATCATTCGGACCTAACACCCTTATATAACTTCGCCTCTTATAAGAAGTATTTATACTCCTTTTACTTTGTATCTTAGATTACTATGTTATGTTTTGTTTACTAAGTTTTATCTTTTTTATTATTCTTTTTTTTAATTGTATATATATTCATTATAATCTAGATCATCCATTCTAATTGTCCTTCTCTTCTTCGTCGTCCATAACCATCCTAGTTGACCCTAGCCTCTACTCCCTTTTTGTTGTGTTGCTCTTTCCCAGAAGGCCATTCTTTTTGTTGTTGTTTTCACCCTTTACCTTCTTCCCTTTTACATTGTATTAATAACAAATCGTAATCCTAATATTAGCAAATTATTTATACAAAATAATAAATATAATTCTCTTTTAATAAATAAATTAGGATTTGCTATTAAAATTTATAAATCTATATTCTTAAAGAACAATTGAATTGTTTATTATTATATTTTTAAAACTTATTTTAATCTAAAAAATAATTTCTTAAGTTTAAACTAGTTATTAATAGGATTTAAAACAAATATCTTTTCAAAAAATCGTAGAATCTTTATTAAGATTTTAATATCAATCAATTCTTTATTTAAAAATACTATATCAATATCTATATTATCGATTTTTAAATCCTTTTCTATTGTTTTGATTAAAAAGATTTATAATATAAAATATTTTGCAATTCCTACAAATATTTCTATAAAATCGATTCTATATTTTTGTAGAAATCCTTTAATCATTAATCTAGCTTTTCTTTTTTCTAGTTTATCGTTTTGGTTTAATTTGTTCTATAGAATCCATTTGGATTTCAAAAGCTTTTTTCTTTTTAGCGAATAACTATAAATCATTTTAAAAATATTATTGTTTTTCAAACTAATTAACTTTGTATTGATTATTTCCATTAATATCTCAAAGTTCGAATCTAAAGCATTCTTCAAATCGATAACTTCGATATTAACATTTATATACGAATATACTATATTAAAGCTTAATACGAATTGTTATACTTTCTCTTTTATTTCTATAATCTTTTTGATTTTTGTTTGTATTTGTAAACTATAAACTATAGCTATAAAAAAACCTTTTTTAAACAAAAATTCACTATAAAAACCTTTAACTTTTTGTTTTTAACATTTAAACCTATGAAGATTCTTAACTATTTTAATTTGATATTTCAATTTATAAAAGCTTTTAATTGTTTTATATCAATATTTAAATCTATAAAAACTTTTGATCGTTTTAAATTAATATAAGTTTTTTTTGAGCTTTGTTTTTCTTTTGTAAAGTAATTTCCTATTTGATTTATCTTTTTTTTTCGATTTTATCGATAGTTCTTTATATATTAATATACTTAAATTGTTTTTTTAATAAAAATCTATGTTTATTAAAATCAATATTTGTTATTTTGATAGTTTTCAAAATGAGAAGATTAAAAAGTTTGTAAATCTAACTCTTTTTTTTACTTACAAAAAGATACTTTCCTTTCAATACTTTCGATTTGAACTTTTTTATAGTTTGTTTAAATTGTTGAAAATTGCGTGTAAATGTTGTATATTCAAAAACTTTAAACTTTTGTAAATTTGGTTAGCGATTATTATAAACCTTAAAAAGTGTAATAGTTTTTGAAATTTTTTTAGCTTTTTCAAAAGAAAGCGTTTTTGTAGAGAATCGATTTTTCAAATAAACAATATATAATATAGTAATATCTCATTGAATCGAAAATATTTTTGATTTTATTAAAAGATTATTTAATATAATATTTATATTCTATATTTTCTTTTCAATAATGCTATTCATAGTATACTTTCTCGATAAAGATAGTTCAAATTGTATCTTTTATTTCGAAATCTTTATTTAAAAGTTGATTTCAAATGTACCTTTGTTATTATTAATATATATTATAAATATTTTGCTATTAAACTTTATTTTGATCAATTTAAACAAATCTAAAAGTATTAATACAATTGTAGTTATGAATTTATTAAGAGAATATTTGATTTATATAAATTTTGTAGCGTTATTTACAATGATTAAAAAGTATTTGTTGTTTAAAGAAAACGTTTTTTGAATTTCAAAAAAACTATAATAAAGATATTGTAAAATTGTAAATATTTTTATCATTATATATTTGTTAAAATGCTTTTTTATTTTTCTTATTAAACAAAGTAAATATATCGATCTTTTTGTTGATTTTCGTTTTTTTTGATAATTTTAAGCTTGTATACGTTTTTCAAAGCTTTCAAAGT
The DNA here is from genome assembly GCA_002162555.1 of Monilinia aucupariae. Taxonomy (NCBI): domain Eukaryota; kingdom Fungi; phylum Ascomycota; class Leotiomycetes; order Helotiales; family Sclerotiniaceae; genus Monilinia; species Monilinia aucupariae. The sequence continues at coordinate 340,087 of NGKF01000025.1, read as the reverse complement.
TGATCGTGATTAAAATGATCAAGTTAATAATGTATCAGATCGAATATAGATTTGTAAAGATTAATATTATTTATAAAAGTAAGTTTTTTCAAAGTTAAATTGATAAATTTTAGTACGAAATTTTATACAATATAGTAGTCAAATGCTTTTTCTACTACAAATTTCAATTGGTTAAACTTTTAATAAAATGTTGATTCTCTTTCAAAAAATTATTTTATATTTTTTTTGAATAAAAAGATTAACAAAAATCAATTGAGTTATCTCAAATTTCTTTATATACTATATATCGAAAAATATAAATCTATCAATGTGTACATTTTTGTATATTATATTTAATGTAAATAATCTATCTACAATTTAGATTTTTTGTAGTATAAACTATTTTGTAATGTTATTTAAAGCTTTAAACTGATTAATGAAATGATAAAAAGCTTTTGAATTGAATATTTATTTGAAATCGTTATTATATGTTTGAAAAGATATATTAAAATAATGAGAAGAAATATAATTACTATTTAATACTATACTTGCTTTTCCTTTTTAGAAAACAAAATCTTTATTATTTGCAAAAGCTTTCAAAACATGTTTTTTATTATATTTTGATATATAATACTCTTTTTTTTTCTCGATATTTATACTTTTTGCAGTTATAATATTGAATCTTTTTGATTTTAAACGATTTATTTCAATTGTAAGATTCTTTTGATCTTTTTTTGTAATCATTTTTTCTATTACAATTATTTTAAATTCTGCGTTTTTCTTTCTTTTCATTATTGTTTATAAACTCGATAATATATATAAAAGTTTTGATTAGTTTTTCGATAATTTAAAAAAGAGTTATAGCTTTTTTTAAGATGCTTTTAAATATATCAATATTATCGAAACACGTAAATAGGATCATGGAAGTTATTATATTCCTCTACGTATATCGAATAATGCTATAAACAATTGTACAATATAAACAAACGAAATATAAATACGAAATGAATATTATATACTAAAAAAGTCTTTTATCTTTTTAACTATTTTAAACAAAGACATAAAAAATTAATCAATATATAATTTTCTTTATAATTAAATATATTCTTTTCCTTTTATATAAAGAGGAAAATATACATAATAATTAATTCAATTCATTACTTTTCATACTATACATTTGTATTTAATACAATCCTAGATTTATAATGTAATTTCAATAAATATATATATAAATAATTATTTATATATTGGTAGTAATTCATAATTGATTTGATTTATTTATAGCTATAGCTACGTTGATCATGCGATTCGCTTATAATATATACAATAATAGATGTTTTATAAAGAAAAAATAGAAAAAGCTTTTATAAAATAACTTTTTATTCCCTAGAAGATCTTCGAGATATTTATAGTTATTATCCATTCTATTAAACATTAATAATCCGTAATATCAATAAATTGAAAATATTCTATTTTGCTTTGTTAATTAAAATTAGTATATCGATTTGCATAATCGTTACGAACCAAAAAGTATACTTTTTTTTTCAATTTGGATTTGAAAATAAACCTTCTTTTTTTCGCACTTTTTTCGTACTTTTTTGTATTCTTTAAATGTTCTTCTATAAAAACGCTTATATTTACTCTTTTATTATTCATTTTTCTACTTTTCATTTATATCGTTCTATAAATAGCTTTATTTTTTAATTAAATCATTTTTTGTTTAACATTTTCTTTCTTTTATTAAAGGTTATATAATCAAATGTTTGCTTCGTTTTTGAAATGATAAATCTTTTTCTCACTTTTTCAAATTATTCATTAAATTTTACTATAATACTATCTAAAAAAAACCATGTTTGTAATAAGCTTTCGCTTTATTTATATAAACCTATTAAGTTTTCTTTTTGTAAATATTATATCAAATGTTTTTACAATTTGATTGTAGAACCTGGTTTTGTATATATTTGCTAATATAACAAATGTAAACGTTGTTATAAAAGTAAAGCTTTTTGTTAGAATATAAATATATCTTTTTTATATTTTTGTTAAAAGTGATATTAATATATATATTTGTAGATCTTTATTGAATATATAGAAGTTGTATAAAACGTTTTGTTCATAATCGATATATATATTGTAAATAAAGTAAAGAATATTATTATTTTGATATACTATAAAGATTGAAATCTAAAGCTTTTTGTTATCGAGTATAAAATACAATGCTGCAAAAAGATATCGCAAATAAATGATAAAGAGATTCGTTTTTCGATATTTGTATCGAAATAATATTGTATCCTTTTCGTAGTTGTATCGAACGTTATCGTTGTAATTATTAAAGCTTGATGCGAAAAAGATACTATTGATATTAAAGCTATTCGAGTTTAACAAATAAAAGCTTTCGAATCGATTGTTTTTAGTTTCATTACTTTTTTGGATTTATACAAAGCTTAAATATATTATCGGACTTTTTACGATAAGCTTTTTGATATATATAATATGATTTTATTGATAAAGTTAAAGATAATATCGAAGGTGTTAAGATTGCCGCTAGCTTTTTTGATGATATATAAAAGGTTGATCTATTGGGTTGAATGAGTTCTAAAGTGATTCGTAGAGTTTACGATGGTTTCTTGTTGTTGTTTATATATTATAAATAAGTATATACGTCAAAAATACGTTTTTTATTATCTTTTTTATGATTAACTTTAATCTATTTGAAAATGCTTTTTGATATATTTGTAATTTGTTAAAAAAAGCTTAAACAATTTCGTTTTTGTAATCAAATTCTATTGAAATCATACTTCAAGCCTACGATTCTATTGTATACAATTGTATAGTATGAAAAGTATGTATTAAATTGATTGTTTTCTCCCCTTCGTGCAAAAGAGAGAGGATATATTTAACTATAGGAGAAATTATACATTGACTAATTTTCTATACCTTTATTCAAAATGGTTAAAGAGATAAAAAACTCTTTTAATATATAATATTCATTTTGTATTTATATCTCCTTTGCTTATATCATACAATTGCTTACGGCATTGTTCGATATACACAGAGTGAATATGATAACTTTCATGATTCTATTTACGTGTTCCATCAAATTCTTTTTTTCAAAACGATTTTATTGAATTTGCTATATAAGAAACATTGAAAGTTCGATTGTAAATTGATAACGTTTTTTATATATTAACGAGATCTATAAATATTTAACTTTTTTTCATTATATTACAATGAATTATAGAAAACTTTATATTTATAATAATTATAATATTTCTTTTTTTGTTTTTATAAGTTATTAATACTATTTCAAATTTTTTCTTCAAAATAGTTGTTAATCTTTATAAAATCATTTTTATTATTTTTTAATAATCTTTTATAGTTTTCTTTATTATAAGTTTCTTTATAGTTTCGAAAACAAATAGTCTTTTTTTTATTAAATACGATTTTGTAACAATTTGTATATATAAAAGTATTTAAACAAAAGCTCTTATATTTAATTTAATTATTTTTTATCAAAAAGATAATAAAGGTTTATTTAATTATAAAAAAGTATAATATAATTGCGTTAAAATGAAATAAATAAAATCGAAGATTTTAATAAAAACTTTAATGAAAATATAAAAATGTGTTTTTTTCAGCGAAAATAAATAGAAAAGCAATTATTTTTTTCGGAAAAACGTATATATATCGTTTTAATCAATAAGATAATAATCAAATTGCTTTAATGAATATACAATACAAGATTATAATCTATTGTAATGAGAACAATATATATTGTTTAATATACTAGAAGTGACATATATGTTCTATTGAGTATATAAGATGGAGACACCTAACTAGGTATAGCGCTACACGTGATTACAACAAAGATAATAGTTTAATTGCTTCAATGAATATACAATATAAGGTTATAATCTATCGTAATAGGAACAATATATATTATTTAATATACTAGAAGTAATATATGTATTCTATTAAGTATATAAGATGGAGACACCTAACTAGGTATAGCGCTACACGTGATTACAACAACTTTATTCGCTTAATTTCCTTTCTTTCGTTACTTTTCTTAGATTTGTATTTAAATAATAATATTTTTGTATCTATTTGTATCTATTGATTTATTTATTTGTTTTTTATTTATTTATTTATTTGTTTTTTATATTTACCTCTCTCTTTATCTCTTTCTCATTTCATTATTTTTTTTATATTCACTTTTCACTTTTTTCTTCTTCTTCTTTCTTCTTTCTTTATTCTTTCTTTTTAATTTATTCTTTCTTTCTTATTTTCTTTTTCTCTTTTTCTCTTTTCTTTTTCCTTTCTATTTCATTTCATTACACATTTTAAATTTCTTAGTTTTGCTATTATTACTACTATTACTACCACTATTATTATATATAAATCCAATTCACTCGAGTAATAAAATTTCAATAACTTTCAATAATCAATAATCTTTAATATAAATAACCTTTACTATTAATCATTACACTATCAACTATTACACTTACTTTAAACATTATTTCTACTCGAATATATTTCAAAATCTATAAAGAGCTAGATATAATAAACAAAAAACAAGTATTATATATATATATATTAAATAAATAGATCAAAAAATTAATAGATATTTTTATTATCTACATTTATATCTTCATTTATATCCTTATTACAATTCGTTTATATTTATTTTCATTATTATTATATTAAATATTATAATTACAATTTCAATATAAATACTTGCACTATACTCTATTTAAATATTACAATCATTGCATATACTCTATTATAAGAACTATTACAAGTATTATTATAAATGCAATCTACTCGAGGATTATAAATTATTATATTATCTCATCTCATCTTCATCTCACTCTTTTATATCTATCTTATTATATTCATCGTATTTCATTCTATTTTATTTCATTTTATTTTATTTTATTTTATTTATTTATTTATATATACTTTATCTCATTTTATTTCATCCCATCCCATCTCGTCCCCTCTTTATATATAAACTTATACATACTCACTTATACCCATCTAAACCTCAAACCCCAAACCCCAAACCCCAAACCTCAAACCCCTCTCCTCTCTCCCCTCTCATCCTCCCCCTCCCCCTCAAAAATAAAATAAAGTCAAGTAAAACATTATATTTAAATAAAGCAATAAAGTATTATAGAGTAAAGAAAAAAAGTTTGATTAAATAAAATAAAATAGAATAGAATAGAGTAAAGTAGAGTAAAATAGAATAGAGGAGAATCATCGCATTACATAATACACTTCGCTTCTTTTCGTCTCTTCTTACTTCTCGCCTCCCCTCCTTTCCTCCTTTCCTACCCTATCTCATACCTCCTATACCATTCAAGTCCCTTTCCCCCTTTTCTTTAACCTTTCTTTCCACACTCACATACACTCCCCCCCTCTC
>NGKF01000025.1:227287-324058 GCA_002162555.1 Monilinia aucupariae | reverse complement strand
AGAGGGAGAGGGCGAGGGGATGGGTGAGGAGTGAGAAGATGGGAAGTTATTTATAAAAAGATTCTTTATATATATTTTTTCACAAAGAGAAGACGAAGACGAAGAAGAAAAAGCTAACATACCTCTCCCTCCTTCAGCAACCCCCGCACAATACCAAGAATACATCTTCCGCCACGACATATCAAGCGTCTCCAAACAAGAACTCGCAAGGATCAAGATCAACGAAGAGAGAATCCTTTCGTTAGGATAGATAGGTTCAATGGATAATAAATCAAACTTTGATCGTGGAAATGTTATTTCTTATTTATATCTTATTGTTGGGGTATGAGTAGATTTTGTTTTGCTTGTACTTTGAGTGGAGGGTTTGAGGTGGGATGGGATGGGATGGGATGGGATGGGATGGGATGGATGGGATGTGATGAATGGGATGAGATGGGATGGGATGTTTCTTAGGATATATTTTGAGATTTGTCTCGAGATGATGTATGTAGAGTAATCTCAGTTATTTATTCTTCTTTTCCTATATACGAGTAGTGCGAGTTTTTTGTATATCAATGTAAAACTCCGATACTCGAGTATATATACCATAGATACATTACCCTTTTGGAAATTAAAATCATACAGGATTATTTATTTATATTTACTTATCTATTTATTTATTTATTTATTTATTTATTTATTTATTTATTTATTTATTTATTTATTTATTTACTCATCTACTCATCTACTCATCGAACCCTCTATCTACCTCTAGATTATAACTCAAACCTCTCTCTTTAAATATCTTCTTTAAATATCTCCTTTTAGGATCATACTCTTAATCCTGCTTTTAATCATTCTTTTAAGCCATTCTGTTAGATATATATATATGAACTCACTTACTTTCTTCTTTATTACTTTTCTTCTTTCTTCTTTCTTCTTTTATTTCCTCCTTCACTTCTTATATAATATATATCAATCAAAGCACCTTCAATTCAAACATCCCCAATTCAAACATCATAATAATCTCTAATCACCAATCACCAATCATCAATCTCTAACCCCTATTCTCTAACCCCTATTCTCTAACCCTTATTCTCTATTCTTTATTCTCTATTCTCTAACCTTTAATCTCTAACCTCTATTCTCTAACCTCTAACCTTTAACTTCTAATCTTTAACCTCCAATATCCATTCAAATACAATACAATACAATACAACACAATACTTGAACCCGTAATCTTCCCTCGAGTATAGATGGTATTTTGGATTTAGGATTTGAGATGGGGTTTGGATTTGGGATGGGATTTGAGAGGTTGGATGTGGGATGGATGGGATGGGGTTTGGAATGGGATTTGGAATGGGATTTGGAATAGGATTTGGAATGGATTTGAGAGGTTGGATGTGGGATGTGGGATATGGGATGGGATAGGATGGGATGGATGGGATGAGATTTGGGGGGAGAGAAGGGGGAGGGAAAGGGAAGGGAGGGGAAGAGAGGTTATTGGATATAATTGAGATATAGGAGATGTGAGATGTGGAATATGGAATATGGAATATGGGATATGAAATATGAGATGTAGGATGTAGGATGTAGGATGTAGGATATAAGATGTAGGATGTAGAATGTAGAATGTAGAATGTAAAATATAGAATATAAGATGTAAAATGTAGAATATAGAATATAGAATATAAAATGTAGAATATAAAATGTAAAATATAAAATATAAGATATAAGATATAAGATATAGAATATAAGATATAGAATGTAGAATATAGAATATAAAATATAGAATATAAAATATAAAATGTAGAATGTAGAATGTAGAATGTAGAATGTAGAATGTAGAATGTAGAATGTAAAATGTAGAATGTAGAATGTAGAATATAGAATATAGAATATAGAATATAGAATATAGAATATAGAATATAGAATATAGAATATAGAATATAGAATATAAAATATAGAATATAGAATATACAATATAGAATATAAAATATAGAATTATTGTAAGAGAAATAATATATATTATTTAATATACTAGAAGTTATATATATATTCTATTAAGTATATAAAATGAAGATATTTAATTAAATATAACGCTATATATAATTATAATAATCTTTTTATAATTACATTCGATTATCAAAATCATATAGAATAAAAGCTTTTTAAAAGATCTTTTATATTAATGTTTTTGTTTTTTTATATTTTTAAATAAGTTTAAAACGCATTTTGTTTAGTTTAATTTAAATTCTACAATTTGTACGATTGGATTCTTTGTAGAAATAATCATTTTTATTATTAATTTCGATTTTCTAATATTATATATATATATTTCAAAGCTTTATTAATTTTTGAAATAATAATCTATTATTATTATTACAATATTTATATTTCTTTTTAAAAGTTGAATATTTTACAATTATATTATATCGCGATACAAAAGTTTCTTAAATGCTTTTCGAAATTAAGATTAAACTTTTTACTATATATTAAAAATCTAAAGTAGATTAATTGTTTCGTTAAGATATCAATTTTTTGTTCAAAATTAAGAATTTATATAATTTAAAGTTTTTTTTTCAATTATATCCTTTTGTATAAAATATCATTATATACTTATATATTTAACTTTGTTATAAAATTTGTTTTTTTATATTTAATTAATTTCGCTTTTATTATTATAATAAAAAATAAATATCAATAGTTTTAAAAAGGTTTATTCTTTTAGATTGATAATAAACTTTTCAAATTATATAACTTTTTTTGCATTCTTGTTTACGATTATAATTTTAATTTTTATAATACAAAACGTTATAGATTTTTGTTTATTTATAAATTATATAATTTTATTTCTATATTAAATAATAATTACTTTTTATATCAATTTTCGATTCGTTTTTAAACCTTATATAGTATTTGTAAAAAAATTGTAGAAACGTAATAAACTTTGCAATCAATTCAAATAAATAATATCAACTTTAATTATATTATTAAAGAATTCTAAAAAATGATTTACAAAGATTAAATACTTTTTTTCAAAAGCATATATCACTTTTGCGAATTGATTAATTGGAAATATAAGATTGCTTTTCGTTTTGTTTATTAAATAAATTTTAAATTCTATAATTTGTAAATATAAAGCTCTATTAGTTTTATTAAATAATTTTATTATTAAAATTAGTTTTGATATAATATTAAAAAAGAAGATTTTGAAATATTAAATTATCGATTTTGAAATGTTTTAAAAGCTTTTTTATATAAGCTTTTTAATATATTTTAAAAGATTTTAAACTTTGTTTTGTTCGATTTGAATTTCTGAAAAGATTTGTATCGATTCAAAATCTTTATATTTTCATTTTTAACTTATAATTTTCTTGATTATATTAAACGCAAATTGTAATTCTAATATTAATAAATCATTTATATAAAATAAAATATATACTTTATTTTGAATAAACAAATTAGAATTCGTTATTAAAGCCTATAAATTTATACTTTTGAAAAACAATTTGATTATTTGCTACTATATTTTTGAAGCTTGTTTTAATTTGTAAAATGATGTTTTAAGTTTAAAATAATTATTAATAAAATTCAAAGCGAATATTTTTTTCAAAAAATCGTAAAATTTTAGTTAGGATTTCTATATTAATTAATTCTTTATTTAAAAATATTATATTAATATCTATATTATCAATTTCTAAGTTCTTTTTCGTTGCTTTAGTTAGAAAGGTTTATAATATAAAATATTTTGCAATTCCCGCGAATGTTTTTATAAAATCGATCTTATATTTTTGTAGCAATTCTTTAATCATTAATCTAGTTTTTTTTCTTTTTAATTTGCTATTATAATCTAATTTGTTTTTTAAAACCTATTTGAATTTCAAAAGCCTTTTCCCTTTTAACAAATGGCTATAAATTACTTCAAAAATATTTTTTTTAAGCTAATTAATTTTGTTTTGATTGCTTTCATTTATACTTCAAAGTTCGAATCTAAAGCGTTCTTTAAATCGATAACTTTGATATTAACATTTGTATACGGATATATTATATCAAAACTTAATATAAACTATTATACTTTTTTTCTTCCTTTATAATCTTTTTAATTCTTATTTATATTTGTAAGCTATAAATTGTAATTATAAAAAAAACCTTTTTTAAATAAGAATTCTTTATAGAATCGTTTCTATTTAAATTTATAAAGACTTTTAAATTTTTGTTTTTAATATCTAAGCCTACAAGGATTTTTAACTCTTTGTTTTTAATATTTAAATTTATAAGAACTTTCAACTCTTTGTTTTTAATGTTTATATTTATAAGAACTTTGAATTCTTTTGATTTAAAGTTTAAACTTATAAAAGCTTTTAATCGTTCTATATCAATATTTAAATCTATAAAGATTCTTAATCGTTTTGTATCAACGCAAACTTCTTTTTGGTTTCGTTTTCTTTTTTTAAAGTAATCTTTTATTTGATTTGTTTTTCCTTTCGATTTTATTAATAATTTTTTATATATTAATATATTTGAATTGTTTTTCAATAAAAATCTATATTTATTAAAATCAATATCTATTGTTTTTATAGTCTTTAAAGTAAAGAGATTAAAAAGTTTGTAAATCTAGCTTTCTTTTATAATTATGAAAAGATGCTTTCCTTTTAACATTTTCGATTCAAATTTCTTTATAATTTGCTTTAATTGTTGAAAATTACATGCCAATATTACATATTCAAAAACTTTCAATTTTTTTAAATCTGATTAATAATTATTATAAGCTTTAAAAAGTAAAATAATCTTTAAAAAATTCTAGTTTCTTTAAAAGAAAGCGTTCTTGTAAAAGATCGATTCTTTAAATAAACAATATATAATATAATAATTTGCTATTAAATCGAAAATATCTTTAACTTGGTTAAAAGATTTCTTAATACAATATTTATATTCTATATTTTCTTTTTAGTAATATCGTTTATAATATATTTTCCCGATGAAGATAGTTTAAATTGTATACTTTGTTTCGAAATTTTCACTTGGAAATTGGCTTCAAATTTGCTTTTGTTGTTGTTAGTATATATTATAACGATCTTATTATTAGATTTTGTTTCGATTAATTTGAACAAATCTAAAAGTATTAGTACAATTATAATTACAAATTTATTAGAAGAATATTTGATTTATATAGACTTTGTAATATTATTTAAAATTATTATAAAGTATTTATTATTTAAAAAAACGTTTCTTAAATTCTAGAAAGATTATAATAAAAACGTTGTAAATTCGTAAGAATTTTAATTGTTATATATTTATTGAAATTCTTTTTTATTCTTTTTGCTAAGTAAAATAAATATATTGATTTTTTTATTAACTTTTGTTTTTTTAATAATTTTAAATTTATATATGCTTTTGAAAGCTTTTAAAGTTGATTATAATTGAAGTAATCAAATCGATAATATACTAGATCGAATATAAACTTATAAGGATCAATATCATTTATAAAAGCAAAATATTTAAAAATTAAATTAGCAAATTGTAATACGAAATATTATATAATATAGCAATTAAATGCTTTCTTTATTGCAAATTTCAATTAGTCGAATTTTTAATAAAATATCGATTTTCCTTCAAAAATTATTTTATATTTATTTTGAGTAAAGAGATTAATAGAAATCAATTGAATTGTTTTAAATTTCTTTATATACTATACATCGAGAAACGTAAATCTATCAATTTGTATATTTTCGCATACTATATTTAATGTAAATAATCTATTTGCAACTCGAATTTTTCATAGTCGAAATCATTTTATAATGTTATTTAAACCTTGAAATTGATTAATTAAATAATAAAAAGCTTTTAAATTAAATATTTATTGAGAATTATTACTATATATTGAAAAAGATATATTAGAATAATAAAAAGAAATATAATTACTATTTAATGCTATATTTACTTTTCTCTTTTGAAAAATAGAATTTTCGCTATTTGCGAAAGCTTTTAAAACATATTTTTCATTATATTTTGATGTACAATATTCTTTTTTTCGATATTTCTACTTTTAATAATTATAATATTAAATCTTTCTATCACGCTTCCGTCGCTCGGTTGACATAGCAAGATTTTATAATCGAAATGAATTCTTTTGTATTAGAAAGATTCAGTGTTAAAATTGTAAGAAATACAAATATCTTAAAAAAGTATATTGTATATTGAAAAAGAATAAAAAATATATTTATAAAGCTTTCGCGAATAACAAAGATTTTGTTTTCGAAAAAGTAAAAACGAGTGTAGTATTAAATAGCAATTATATTTCTTTTTATTATTTTAATATATTTTTATAAGTATATAATAACAATTTCAAATGGATATTTAATTGAGAAGTTTCTTATTATTTTACTAGTTAGTTTAATACTTTAAATAATATTACAAAATGACTTATACTACAAAAAATTCGAATTGCAAATAAATACTTTATATTAAATATAGTATACAAAAATGTATAAATTAAAATATTTACGTTTCTTGATATATAATATATAAAGAAATTTGAAACAATACAATTAATTTCTATCAATTTTCTTATTTAAAATAAATGTAAAATAATTTTTGAAAAAGAATCAATATCTTATTAAAAGTTCGATTAATTGAAACTTGTAATAAAGAAAGCATTTGGTTGCTATATTATACAAAATTTTGTATTAGAATTTGCTAATTTTATATTTAAAAAGCTCGCTATTATAAATAATATTAATCTCTACAAATTTATATTCAATTTAGTATATTATCAATTTGGTTATTTTAATTACAATCAACTTTGAAAACTTTCAAAAGTATATATAAGCTTAAAATTATTAAAGAAATGAAAATTGATAAAAAGATTAATATATTTATTTTGTTTAATAAAAAGAATAAAAAAGCATTTCAATAAATATATAACGATTAGAACGTTTATAATTTTAAAATGTCTTTATTGTAATCTTTTTAAAATTTAAAAAATGTTTTTTTAAATAATAAATACTTTATAATAATTATAAATAATACTATAAAGCTTATATATATTAAATATTATTTTAATAAATCTACAATTACAATTATATTAATACTTTTGGATTTGTTTAAATTGATCGAAATAAAGTCTAATAGCAAAATCGTTATAATATATATCGATAACAACAAAAGCAAATTTGGAAACAACTTTCAAATAGAGATTTCGAAAAAAGATATACAATTTAAACTATTTTCTTTAAAAAAGCATATTATAAATAATATTATTAAAAAGAAAATATAAAATAGAAATACTATATTAAAATTTTTTTTGATAAAATCAAAAATGTTTTTCATTTAATAAAAGATTATTATATTATATATTATTTATTTAAAAAATCGATTCTTTACAAAAACATTTCTTTTTGAAGAAGTTAAAACGCTTTGGAAAACTATAATGCTTTTTAAAGTTTATAACAATCTTTAATTAGATTTACGAAAACTGAAAGTATTCGAATATATAGTATTTGTACATAATCTTTAATAATTAAAGTAAACTACAAAAAAGTTTAAATTGAAAGTATTAAAGGGAAAGTATTTTTTCGTAAATATAAAAAAAAGCTAGATTCATAAACTCTTTAATCTCATTCCTTTGAAAACTATTAAAACAATAAATATTGATTTTAATAAATATAAATTTCCATTGAAAAACGATTTAAATATATTAATATATAAAGAGCTATTAATAAAATCGAAAGGGAAAGGGAAAACAAATCAAATGAGAAATTACTTTACAAAAAAACAACAAAGTGAAAAAAGGATTTGCATTAACTTAAAACGATCAAAAGTTCTTATAAATTTAAACGTTGATATAAAACGATTCAAAGCTTTTATAAGTTTAAATATTAAATTAAAACAATCAAAAATCTTTATAGATTTAGATTTTAATAACAAATAATTAAAAGTTGTTATAAGCTTAGATTTTAAAAACAAAAAGTTAGAAATTCCTATAGATTTAAATATTAAAAACAAAAAGTTAAAAATTCTTATAGATTTAAACAAAAACGATTCTATATAGAATTTTTATTTAAAAAAAGTTTTTTCTATAGTTATAATTATAATTTATAGTTTACAAATACAAATAGAAATCAAACAAGTTATAAAGAATAAAAACAAAGTATAACAATTTTTATTAAGCTTTAATATAGTATATTTGTATATAGATGTTAATATCGAAGTTATCGATTTGAAGAACGCTTTAGATTCGAATTTTGAAGTATAAATAGAAATAATCGAAATAGAATTGATTAGTTTGAAAAACAATAATACTTTTAAGGTGATTTATAACTATTTATTAAAAAGGAAAAGATTTTTAAAATCCAAATGGATTTTATAAAACAAATTTAATCAAAACGATAAACTAAAAGGAAAAAAAGTTAAATTAGTAGTTAAAGGATTTCTACAAAAGTATAAATACGATTTTATAGAAATATTCGCAAAAATTATAAAATACTTTATATTACAAGCCTTTTTAATTAAAACAATAGAAAAGAATTCAGAAATTAATAATATGAATATCGATATAGTATTTTTAAATAAGGAATTAATCGATATTAAAATCCTAATAAAGATTTTACAATTCTTTAAAGAAATATTTGCTTTGAATTCTATTAACAATTATTTTAAATTTAAGAAATCATTTTATAGATTAAAACAAGCTTTAAAAGTATAATAATAAACAATCAAATTGTTTTTTAAAAATAAAAATTTATAAATTTCAATAATGGATTTTAATTTATTTATTAGAAAAGAAATATATATTCTATTTTATATAAATAATTTATTAATATTAGAATTACGATTTGTAATTAATATAATTAAAAAGATTATAAATCAAAAATGAAAATGTAAAGATTTTAAATTGATACAAATCTTTTTAGAAATTCAAATCGAACGAAATAAAGCTTAAAGATCTTTCAAAATACATTAAAAAGCTTATATCAAAAAGCTTTTAAAACATTTTAAAATTTAAAATTTAAAATTTAAAATTTCGAAATCTTTCTTTTTTTGTTAATATTATATTAAAACTAACTATAATAATAAAGCTATTTAATAAAATCGATAAAACTTTTTATTTACAAATTGTAAGATTTAAAATTTAAGATTTATTTAATAAACAAAACAAAAAGCGATTTTGCGTTTCCAATTGATTAACTCGCAAAAGTGATATATATTTTTGAAAAAAAGCATTTAATTCTTGTAAATTATTTTTTTGAATTTTTTGATAGTATAATTGAAGTTGATACAATTTATTTAAATCGATTGTAAAATCTATTATGTTTCTATAATATTTTATAAACACTATATAGAGTTTAAAAGCGAATCGAAAATTAATATAAGAAATAGTTATTATTTAATATAAAGATAAAATTATATGGTTTTTAAATAAATAAAAATCTATAACGTTTTATATTATAGAAATTAAAATTATAGTTACGAATAAAGATACAAAAGAAGTTATATAGTTCGAAAAGCTTACTATTCATTTAAAAAACGAACTTTTTTAAAACTATTTATATTTATATTATATTATAATGATGAAAGCAATATTAATTAAATATAGAAAAATAAATTCTATAATAAAATCAAATATATTAATATACAATAACATTTTATACAAAAGAATATAATTAAAAAAAAGCTTTAAATAATATAGATTTTTAGTTTTAAATAAAAAACTAATATTTTTACAAAACAATTAATTTATTTAAAATTTTTAATATACAATAAAGAATTTAGTTTTGATTTCGAAAAGCGTTAAAGAAGCTTTTGTATTGTAATATAATATAATTATAAAGTATTAAACTTTTATAAAGAGATATAAACATTCTAATAATAATAAATTGTTATTATAAGAATTAATAAAGCTTTAAAACATATATATAATACTAGGAAATCGGAATTAGTAATAGAAATGATTGTTTCTATAAAAGATTCAATTATACAAATTGTAGAATATAAGTTGAATTAATCAAAGTGTTTTTTGAGCTTATTTGAAAGTATTATAAAAGGGAAGAAGGTGAGGGGTAGAAACAACAACAAAAAGAATGGCCTTCTAAAAAAGAGCAATACAATAAGAGAGAAGTAAGAGTTAAGATTAATTAAAACGATTATAAACAACAAAGAAGAGAAGAACAATTAGAATGAATAATCTAGATTATAATGGATATATATATAATTAAGAAAGAAAATAATAAAGGAAATAAAACTTAATAAACAAAATATAATATAATGATCTAAAATATAAAGTGAAAAGAGTATAAATATTCTTTATAAAAAGCGAAATCATATAAAAATGTTAAATTCAAATAGTTGAAGTTATTTTATAGTTTTATATTTCTTTTTATTTTATTTATTAATTGATTTCGATTAATTAAAAACAAAAAACAAAAGAAAACCGTAAAAACAAGTTTAATTAAGTTTATATATCAATAAGTAAACTAATATATCTATTTTGTTATATCAACAAAATGCTTCAACAAAATCTATTGATTCAATATTTTTTAATATTAGTTGTTATACTTTACGAATTCGCAAAGTATCTTTTTGCAAATCCATTATATTTCGAATTCATTACTTCAACTTTAAATATTTCAAAAATCTATAATCATTTGCTTCGTGTAATAAACAATTTTTTTAACATATAAAATGGTTTTGATTTGTAAATGAATCGTTGTAATAATTTTTCTTTTTTAATGCATTGTTTTTTTTTCGAAGATCTTGGATTTTCATTATCTTTAAAAAATCCGTTTTGAAAACTATAGATACTAAAGCTTGAAGAACATAAATAATCAAACTTTTGGCTATTAAAGATAAAATAAGAAAAAGCAATAAATTCTTTATTTATAAAAAAATTGATATTTAGTTTTGATATATAAACTATTATTAAATAATTAAAAAATGAATATTTTCTATATATTTTCTTTTATTTTTCTATTTCTTTAAAAGTTTATACAAAAAAAGTTAAAATATTCTTTTTCAATTTTTTGTATTATAAATTAAATTATTTTTTCGGTTTTTATAACAATTTCAAAACGCTTTTCTTTATTAATATATCATTTTAAAACAAAATTCCTATAAATGTTTATTTAATAAAATATACAAAAAGTATATAAATATTTATCGAAAAATTAAATATTACAAATTTTCCCTTTTTCGATATATTCTTATTAAAGATTAATATCAAATCACAATATAATTTGAATATCACTAAATATAATATACCATTTTCAAAAAAGAGCAAAGATTGATTATTATTATCATATATTACAATTATATAAGGAATTATAAAAGTATATAAAAGTTTAATGTTTATAACAATTATATCAATTTTAACAATTGTTTTCAAGATCAATATATTTATTGAATCTATAATAATCTTCTAATTTAACTTCGTATTCTTTTTTACAACTTTATAATCTTTAAAGTTAATCTTGAATAATAATAATTGCCATTCTTCAATATTAAACAATAAAGCTTTAAAGAAAGTTTTAATTAATTCAATTGATTAAAAAGTATTAATTTTCTTCGTTAAAATAGAAAAAAAACGAATTCGATATTTAATTTTATAATTATTATAAAAAACAAAGAATATAGTTGCATTATACAAATTATGTTTCTTTTTCAAATCAAAAATGTTTAAAACATTATTATATATAAACAAATGATTAGAATTTTCAGTTGAAATATATTTTATTATAAAAAAAAGAATTATTAATAAATAATACTTTTTATTAAGTTTTTGCAAAACTATTTTTCGTTAAAAAGCCAAATTAATATATACAATTTATTACATTAAAGAAAAATAAATTATATATAGGAAATTATAATCCCTTCTTTTTTAATAATAATAATATTGATATATTTTAATCAAAAATCGAATATCATTTTTAATCGAATTATCGAGAATATTTAATATCGAAACCGAAATCCAAACAAATCTTATTAACAACGATTTTTTGTAAATATTTAAATATATAAAAGGATTTATTATATTAAAAAAAAGCTTTTGAAAAACTAATAAACCAAAAGTTTATTAATATTGAACTTTTTTTGCAATAGTATAAAGCTTAAACCAATTATAAAACTTTTCAAAAACATATATTTTATTAATTATATCTTTTTTCGCATAAACTTTTATCAATTTGTTATCAAACTTTTTCATTTTATAACAAACAATTTTTAAATCGAAGATATTTGCCAATTATTGAATATAATATAAATATATATTTGGCGAACAACAAATAGTTAATTTAATTATTTGATACTACTCGATTCGTTTAGTAATATATCTTTTTGATAAAGTTTAAAACTATATAAGATTGTTATCGATAATTGCAAAAGAATATTTGTATACTTTAAAAATAATATATTTATTAATCTTTTAATATACAATAATATGGTTGTTAAATTTAATAAAAATCCAATAATAAATTATTATAATGTTTATCAAATTTGCTTTGCGATTAACTTTTTTGACCGAAATATTAATGTTTAAATATTCCCAAACTATTATATTATAATTTATCAACTTAATAGAAATATTCAAATCTATATTTTCAATCTTGAATACAAATATAAATCGAAAAAGCATTTCTAATCGATATTGTTTATTATCAATATTTAATAAACTATATTCATTATAAAAAAAGCTTAAGTCTTTAACTTTTTTGTTAATTTATTCCATTTTAATCTTTTTTTTCGATATAATCAAAATAACTTTTTTGAATTTAAAAAGTATAACTTATTAATTAATGCGATGTTTTTGTTTTTGTGTTTTTGATAATCAATATATTAGTTTATTATTAATATTATCAATAATATCTATAAATCCGAAAGTTCTAATAATAGTATATAGATTTTCAATAAACCGAAAACTTTATTTAAAGATAAACAATAAAGCTAAAGATTTGTTAATAGGAAATCTTATTTAATAATCCATAATATTACTTAAATATCTTTTATATTTATATCAAGCATTCTTTACCTTTTTGATAACAACAATATTATCTTTCAAATATTCTTTTTGAAAAACATTAATAATAAATCATACTTTATTCCGAACCATATTAATCATTAATTTATTTATAACTTTTTTAAATTTATATTATAGAATTAGTACGAAATAATTAAAAGAGATATATACGTTATATTGCAATTCAATAGATCGGTTTTTATACTACTTTAGAATCTGCAAAAAGTAATTAAATTTTTTTATATATCATATTTTAATAATGATTAAAGAGGTTATAAATCGTTAATTGGCTTTATTATATTTAATCTCTTTAATTAACGAAAATCTTGGTTTATTTATGTCGGAACACGTGAATAGGATTCTGACATATATCGGGCAATGCCGTAGGCATTGTACAATACATACAAAGAAGATATGAAATATTTATTATACATTAGAAGAGTTTTCACCCTCTTTTTCATTTTGAACAAAGGGATAAAAAATGAGTTAATATACAATTTCTCTTATAATTAGATATACTTTTTTTTCTTTGTACGAAGGAAAAAGGATATATATTTTAATTTAATACAATACTTTTTATATTATACATTTTGTGTTCAATATAATCGTAAGCTTATAATATAAATCCAATATTGATCAATAATTGAAATTACATTTTAATTATAGAATAGTTAAATATAATATTTAAAAGAGATAAAATCGAAAGATGAACAAAGGATATTTATTTAATATATATAATATTTTTATGCAGAGTACTATCAAAAGATATTTTATATTATCTTTAGAAATTGTGCTATAGATTAATATTTGCAAACAAATCTTGATCCAGGGTTTAAACGAATATTGTACGAGTATATATTGATTATAATTTGTATAAATGCTTTAGAAAATCTTATTTGCGTTTATTATATATTTCGATTAATTGGTTTGTACGAAAAAATTGCATTATCGATCTTATAAAACTTAAATCAATTGTAATTCATTATAATATTGCAATACTATGTTTTTTATATTCAATAATATATTGTATAATATCGAAGAGTGGGGATAATCTCTTAATCTAATAATTCAAAAACAATTTGTAGAGGTTAAAGTTAATATATATATTATAATATGGATCCTTAATTATTAATATCAACGATATATTGGAATAGTATTTTGGAAAGAATTTTAAAAAGCTTTTATTGATTGGATTGCTGATTACTTTTGTACGGCAAATAAAGTTTATTTGAAATTATATCGATTATACTTTGTACAATATAGAATAAAAGTAGATAAACCAATTGTTTGATATGGATTTTTCATTAAATTAGCTTAAACAATAACAAAAAGTTCAAAAACCGAATAAAACAATAAAATGAAACAAAAAAGAAACGAATATCAATAAATCAATTTTAGAGATTTTTCTATATTAAGCGAAACAATGGATCTATTATATAACAGATTTTTGATGTAATCTAAATCAAAACTATTTAATCGACGAAACTCGGATCAAAATGCATTAGATTTTTAGTTTGAACAAATCAAATCTATAATTGAATACTTTATACGATAAAAGGTAAACAATAGATATACAATATTCGAAAGCTATCGATATTCATTTATACAATCTATATTATATATATCGAATAAAAAGTAATTATTTTTATATTTCAATATAGATTATAATACAATAATCTCGATAATTAGACTATATAACAATCAAAGTTATATTATACAAAAAAGAATATTGTATAATATTGCCATGAACACTAAAGTTTTATTCGATATAATAAAGATATATAAAAATGATAAATAAAAATATGAAGGAGAAGAATATGATTTTTTAAATATGAAATTGTAGATCTTTTTCAATTATTATATAAAAATTGGTTTTGTACAAAAGGAATATTATTTAATATTTTTTATTATATTGAAAAATTAAACATTAGATTTCTATTTCGATAAGATATCAAGATAAAACTTTAAATTCGATAATATGATTATACTCATACAAATACATTTCGAAATAAAAGAACGTTGTTAAAAATACTTAATCGAATGGCAATTAACTACTTTAACAAACATTATATAAAAATATTCAAAGAAATTTTTGTTAAAGAATCTGAAATAGTTATTTGTTGATTTGCATATATTGCAATATAGTTTTGTTAACGATTATTAAACAAAAACGAATTTGCAAAATCAAATCCTTAACACTTATCAAGATATACAAAAGTGTTTTGCTGTATTATTACAATCTGTTATTTCGTACGAAGGTTTTTGTACAAAGCTAAAAAGCGCTATAATATTTGCTATACAAGTATAGAATTTAATATTATCAATATATTTGCAAAAAGATAAACAATATAAAGAAAAATTGGAGTTTCAATAGTTTTGGATAGATTGTATATATAATAATAGGGTAAATAAAGGAAAAGGAAATTATTGCAATTATCGCGAATAAACATTTAATAAATAAATGTTTTTCAAACGAAAAGATTTTTTTAATTAATTAAAACAATTATCTATAGATTCTTTTCGAGGCAAATTGTATGGAAAAGGATAAAGCGATAATAACAAAAGCTTTGAATAAACAAAAGTATACTTTATTTGCAACAAAAATAACTATTGGATTTAAAATCATTTATTGTACGAACAAAGAAAATTGTATAACTAATATATCTCAAAATACGATATAATCTATAAACAATTCGATTATTTTCAAATCGAATTCAAAGAATCAAATTCAAAGGAAATCGAACAATACAATTTAAAATACAATAAGAAAAAGCCTTCGGCAAAGAAAAATATAATCGATATATTTTTTATAAAAGCTAGGAATATTAATAATGCGAGCGTTGCTACGATATTGAACAATAACGTATATCTTCATTCGTTTACTAAATCGAATAAATTATCTGAATTGTTCAACAATATTGAAAAGGTTTTTTTATTGAATAGAAAATATAATAAAAGCATTTTCCAAAGTATTATATTCGATACTAAAGTATTAAAAGTTTCGATAATTGGAAAGTTTCAGATTGAAGCTTTAATATATACAAATATTCCTGTAGATATCGATTGTACAAAAGGTTTGGATTATCAAATAAAATTCGGAAAAGGATTTGTATAATTCGAAAATATAGTTATTATCCCAACTCTAATTGATAGAATTCAATTCTTTATTATTCCTACTAATATACCATTTTTGCTTTGTATTAAGGATATGGACGATATAAAAGTATATTTGAACAATATACAAAACGTTTTTGTGTAGAACAACATTTTGATTCCTATTATTCGAAAATGGGATTATTCATGAATATTATTAAAAGAAAAGGATTATATAATTTTCTATAATTATTTAATTGAAACAAAATTGAAATAAATCCATTAACGCTTTGAATATCTATTCGTATAAAAATTAGAACAAATGCTGAATTGCGCAGGGTATAATATAAACAATCAAATAATCAAAAGGTTGTATAAGTATTACAAACATTATTAATTGCATGCGAAATTATCTAGTTGATTTAGATTCGTACTAAAGAATGATATTGAGTTCAACTATTTGGTAATTTTGAATATTTTTTATATTGAAAGGAAACCAATTGTTTATTTTGTAAACAAAGCGATATTGTACAACACAACAATATTCTTAAAGAATATATTGGCAAAGATTGTATAAAACGCAATACAAAAATGCTGGATCGATATATATTTGAATCTTTTAGATTATTTCATTTATAATGTTAATATCAATTTTTCTTTAAAAGAGTTTCGATAGAATATTTGAACAATATTAATCGAAATCAAAGAAATATTAGTGGAAGTATACTATAGTATTGGGAAAGTTGAAAGATTTTATGCCTTTATACGAAAAGCTTATAAAATCCTTATTGATAAGTTAAAAAACGAAGGGATTAATAAAGAATCATTATTGCAAATGGCGGTAAAGATTATAAACGATATAACAAATCCTTAAAGGTTAGTTTCTATATTGTTAGTATTCGATATTTACCCAAAAGTTACCTTGTATAATACCCCTATTCCAAAAATGATTAAACAAGCCGAAGCAATTTAATCAACAATAAAACAAATTCGCAATCTTTAAATCAAAAGAATAATATAAAAAATATTAATTAAGCGGAATAGATTAGATTTGTATAAAATCTTAAACCTTCTATTGCAATTACAAATTCGAGTATAAAAAAAAAGAAAAGGATGGATAAGATTATATATATTATTAGCAACCAATAGTTATATATATACGATCGAGATATTAAACAAACCAATAGATTTTTGATATATTATTGTTAAATCATTTTATACTCCTTCGAACAAAAAGGCTAAAAGCAATAATGAATCACAAAAACAAAAAGCTATTCTATAATTTTAATAAATAAAAGCAACAATTCGAAAAGATTAATAAGCTAAAATGTTTATCATAGAAATATTTGTTTTTGTACAAGATAATCGAGTTTTTGTTAAAATCTATATAATAAAGAAGGAGCAAAGTAATTACGAGTTAGCAATTCAATTTCGTATAACTAAAGTTATTATAATAAATGAACAATTATTTGAAAAAGTTTAAACTAAAGAAATCGATTTATTAATTGCAAGGAATATATTCGAGTTTATACGATATAATTCTAATATTTATATTGATCATATTTTCAATTTTAAATTAATAAATGAATTGAAAAAGAAAACCATAAATGTTTTATACGAAAAATCTCGATTAGTTATTTAAATATACAACAATGATAACAAACAAACTATTTTAATACAATCTTTAACAATTTAATGTTCAAGTTAACGATTTATTGTAATATTAATCTTATTTTTAAAGAAAATGAAAATGAATTTATGGATCCGGGATATAATTTAAATATATATATAATCAAATACTATACTTAATCATACAATCCTAATTAACTTGCCAAAAGAGTTTAAAAATAAATATAAACCTGGTATAATTATAATTGTTAAAAAATTATTGTATGGTATACTGGAAGCTGGTATTTATTAATAAGCAACTTATTGGAAACATTATTAAAAGAAGTTGAATATGAACATTTTATTGTACAATCCATATTTGCTAATATCTCGGGATATAGAATTTGGTATTGTAGGGATATAAATCGATGATAATTTGATTTTTGTTTTGGCCGAATTCATACAAAAAGAAAATATGGAATTGGAGAAAGCTAAGTTATTAGTTAAACTAGCTAAAAAGATTTCGGACGCATTTTTTTTGATATTCAACGAATATATTGTATAATAAAACAAAAAGAATATTATACTTGTTCAAAAAGCTTAAGGAAAAAAATTGGAACTAGTGGAGAAATCGATAGATCAAAATAATCGCTATCGGGAACAAAAGGCAAAAGGTGTATATATTGCAATTATATGCCAATCCGAAGCATTATACAATGTATTTGTTGCTATCCAACATCAATATCCCTTGGACAAGGAGATTAATGTATTAAACAAACGTTTGAAATAGCAAAAAGAGAATATTGATTATAGATTACAATATATTCTTTTGGATTTGTCGAAAATGAAATTCTTCATTTTTATTAATGGATTATTTGTTAATAATAAAGATTTAATTAATCAAATAAATTATATTATTATATTAAACAATGAATCTTTAATAAAATTAAATTCTTTTAAATTGAATAATAATATTATCCATTATACTAGTACAAAAAGCAAGCGAATAATAAAAAATGTATTAATATCTGAGATATATAGCATAATGGCCGGTATCGATATTGGTATTATATTTTGTACAATAATGAATATGATTACAAAATAACTTGATCTATTCAATATATTTATTGTTGTATATACCGATTTTTACTCTTTATACAAATACTTGATCAAGTTAGGAATAACCAAAGAGAAAAGATTAATAATCGATATTATAGTTTTGAAGCAATTGTATAAGCGAAGAAAGCTTATAGAGATTTGATGGATAAATAGGAATAATAATCTGGCTAATGTAATAACGAAAGCGAATTCTAACAAATCTTTGAAAAAGTTTGTAAACATTAACAAATTGAATATACAAATTAAAGAATAAATTAATTGTAAAAATCAATAAACAAGGGTTATATACTTTCGTATAAATTGTTTTTTCTTTATTTTTTTTAAATTTTTCTAAGATTTTTCTATTTTATTTTGTATTCTTTTTTTATATTTCTTTAATATATTAAGCGATTACAATATTGTATATTATAATACATTACAAAGATTATTCAACATTTATTTATCATTTTATATATATATATTATTATTTATTTACACTTTTTTTTGCATTGTACAATAAAAAAACAATTTTCATTTTATTTCATTTTATTCTATTTTATTCCATTTCATTTTATAAAAGCAAAAAGAAAAACATTTAAAAACATTTTAAAAAATTCCCCCGAAAAATATGTTGTACAATAAAAACCTATTCAATTACAAAAAACTTATTCGTAAAACCAATATCTTTTTTCACTTCGTTATTATTGATTGTATAAATAATAGCAATTTTATTATTATCATTGTTGTTTAACAATTTCTGGAATCGATCTTTATCCACAATTTCCATTTCAATATTATTGGGTAATATAAAGCATTTCTTTCTATAATCGCGCTATTTACAATTTCCATAAACGTTGTTAAAATAGCTTATTGTTCTACAATACTTTGGGAATGGAGTATATTTACAACATTAATAAAGTATATAATATTTTTATACAATTATTTTAAAATGTTAAATAAGAAAAGCATTTATATACGATATATAGCAGATTAGAATTTATTTAAGAGAAATATAACCAAAAACTGTTATATAATTGATATTAAAAAGCACCAAGATTGTATATTAAACATTGTTATAAATTAAGAAATATAGAATATCACCACCAATTGGTAATATAATATATAAATAGTTGTTATTCATTTAATTGATAATAATATCCCAAAAAGCTTGAACTTGTTGGTATTAAACAAAATTAAAGGCTTTATTGTACGAAATATATATCAAAACTAAAATTCGAAATATAGATTTGTTTGAAATTGTACAATTTATATTTTTAATCTTTTTTTATTATTTGTACAATTGTTTTGTTTGTTTTTGATTGCTTTCGTATTATTCCTATAATTAGTTAAACTTTATACAAAATTGGTATACTCTAATACAAAGAATAACTTATCGTTTAAATTGGATAAAAAGATTATAAAAAATAAAAAAGGGAAAAAAAGAAAAAGAATAACTTGGAAAATTATAAAAATGAAAAGAAACAAAATGATAATTAAGCAACAAAACAATAATAAATATTCATATTCCCGATATTAGGTTTCTTTGTATAATATGATTACCCTATATCATATGATATCATATGATACACTTTATATAAAGAAAAGAAAAAGATTCAATATCGGAATATATAAATAGGATCTTAATATATATCAAGCAATGCCGTAAGTATTATATGATATATACAAGGAAGATATAAAATATTTGTTATATACTAAAAAAGTTTTTACCCTTTTTTCTATTTTGGGCAAAGGAATAAGAAATGAGTTAATGTACAATTTCCTTTATAGTTAAATATACCCTCTTTTCTTTGTATAAAGGAAAAAGGACATATATCTTAATTTAATACAATACTTTTCATATTATACATTTTGTGCTCAACACAACCGTAGGCCTATAGTGTGAACTCAATAATTTATTGTAAAAAACAAAGGGTATAACAAAAATAAGAAATTGTAATACTAAAGAGCAAAAGGATACAAAAGATTTAATATAAAAATATAAAGAATTTTATAAAGAAAATAAGATTTATAAATACAAAAAAGATTAAAGAATTAATAGATTAATAAGAAAAAACAATTATTTGAAAACAAAAGAATTAATATCAAAATTAAAAAATTGTAAAGTTGTTGATACAAAAAAGTATAAAAATCGAAATATAATATATGGAAAAAGTTGTTGTTATTGAAAAAAAGGATTGAAATGAAAGAGAAAGGAAAGTATTGATATAACAAAAAAATAAATTAAACAAAAGTAATATATGATATAAATAATCAATAAAAGAAAACAAATAATTTGATACAAATAAAAGAAAATGGAAATTATTTTGTTAACAAAATAATTACTTTATTTACTAATAAATGATATTGTTTTTGATAACAAATAATTTATTCATTTAAAATGAAATAATAGATTACAAATGGTTTTGGATAATAATCTTAAAGGATTTGATTAATTCATTAAATAACAATTTCAAAGATTTAATTAATTTATCGAATAACAATATAAATTAATATCTTTGATAAAGCTAAACTTTAAAGTTAAAGCTTTATATCAAATTTGAGGAGTTCAAGATCTTATTTATATAGATCTTAATTTGCGAAAAAGAATTTCGATAATTAGATTAAATTGAGAAAACAATTGACTTTTTTCAAATATCGAATTATTGTTTATTAATTAATCTATATTTTCCAGAGTTTATTCAATAAGTTTTTCAAATAAAGGAATTAAAGCTTTTAAAGGATTTTCAATTTCCAAATCGTTATTTTTAACCTTATTCAGCTTTATCGAAACAATTATATTATTATATTGAATAAACTTTTTGAATCTATTATTTATATAAGTTTTATATAAATAAGTTTTATTTAACTTTTTCAAAATGTAAATACTTTTGTTTGTATTTGCTTTTGTTATTTGATAAAGTTCAAACTATCAATATATAAGTTTTCGCTTTTTTGATATATTGATTTTGTTTAATAAATTATTGTACAAAACTATATCGCTTTATTTAATATTCTTTTTTATTGTATTATAATTTTTGTTAAAATGTTTTTTTTTATCAAATCGATAACGTTTTTTATACAATACAATTTCTCGAATATCTTTATCCTTTATTTCAAATTGATATATATAAACAATTAACAAATTGGATTTCGTTTTTACAATATTTTAATTTAAAACTTTTTATATATAGTATTTGGTTTCGATTGATAGAACAAAATATTAACTATAAATCATATAGAAAAAAGTAAGATTGGTAAGCTTATAAATAGTAACCTTATCAATCATTAAGATAATATCCAAATATTAAAACTATTTTTCTTTTCTTCTCATTACTTTAACTAAACTATTCTTTAATAATTAATATTTATATTTTATTATTTTGTTTGTTTTCGAATTATATATTAAAATTTAAACCTTATTGATTTTATACTTTGCTACAAAATATTCTATATAATCTTTATTTTCAAACTTTCTATTTATAATAACTTTTCCAAATATATTATATTAACAAATAATATTCCAAAGAAATAATACAACATTTTTTGAATTGATAATATGTAAAAGCTTTGTTTCAATTTATTTAAAAAGATTATTATATAGAATTATCAAATACTTGTAATTGTTGTTAACAAATATATAAATGATATTTAAACTATATTTGATTTAATATATATTAACCTAAATCGAATATAATAGCTTTTCTTTGAAATTTAATTTGCGAAATTGATAATTAGAATAAGCTTTAATAAACACTTTAACTTTTTGAAATATATTTGTTTAATAATATAATTGATGAATTTTGTTAAATATATTTTCCATTTCTTTGTAACCATATACATTATACAAATAAAAGATCAATTTCAAACGTTCATTTTTGTTATTAATAATTTATTGATAAAATATATTCTTTAACTTATTCTTAAACAAATATTTATTTTATATATTAAATTCCAAAGCTTTTTTTTTAAACTTTCCAAAGTTTAATATTATTATATTTGTTGGCTTTTGTAGAGTTAATAAATAGAAAACGATTTTTTAATTATTTTTCGAGTATTTATTATGTAATATAATACTTTGCAAATTCGTAAAGTTTTGTGAATTATTTACTATTACAATATTATTAAACTTTTCAACGATCTAATCATTAATATTCATTTTATTTTTAGAAAGATCAAAAAAACTTCGAGATTGTTTTGATAATCCATTAGTAATAGTATAAAATACTTTTTTGATATATCGAACTTCAAAGTCGAACAATCGAATTCAAACGATTCATTTTGTAATCAAAGCTTTAGATAAATCAATAACAATACAATTGAGTTATACAATCAAAACTTTGATATTAATCTCGAAAATAAAATATATATTATAAAGATCAAATCTAAACTTTCGCAAAGCTTTTAAAATATTATAATATTTTCTTTTAGTTACATTATAATTCCTTTTAGTAATATTCTATATTCCATTTTCAAAACAAATCATTGTTCTTTTTCTATTAAGTATTTGATCCAAATAATCGCTTTATTCTTTAAAACTAGCATTAATATTGTAAACAATTTCATTAATCTTTTTTGAATCATTGTATTGTAAAGGTATAAAAATAGAAGTATAAATTAAAATATACTTTAAAGAATCTATAATAAATTGTTTTAGTTTAATCCAAATAAATTCTGTACTTTTCTTTAATAATCGATATAAAGGATTTGCTTTTTTAGCAAAATTCTTTATTTAGATTCGAAAGAAAATATAGATTTTAAAAAATATCCGAATGTTATATTTATTAAATAGTATAAGCCAATCAATAATCTTCTGGATTTTTGTATTTGTAAGAATTTGCTTATTAATATTATAAATGTAACTAACAATCTGGATTCTATTTATATATTATTTTGATTTAACTTTAATTAAACAATTTGTTTTTTTTAATTATTCAAATGTTTTATTAATGGATTGAATATATTTAAAAACGAAACATTTAATTTCATTTTCGATTTCCTTTATATTATAATTATTTAATAAACTTTTGATTTCAATATTATTTAGAAAAAGCAATGTTATAGTTAGTGAAAGATTGCTTAAGATTTTTAAAACAATTTTGCAAAACTAAACTATTAAATTTGTTGCTTTTTATAGAAAAGTTATTTATTGCAATAAACTAAATAGAGTTTAAAATGCAATTATATCTTTATTTTTTTTTGCTAAAGAAATTTGATTATAATTAAAAAAAAAATCGATCAAAGAAGCAATTATATACTTTGCAAAATTTTTAGCGAAAGTATTTACATTAAATAGAAGATTAACATTCTAAATTATAATTTTGTTTAATTTAATAATAGTATTAATAATTCTATAAATACTAAAAGTCTTTTTTTTAACCAAAAACTATGGGTTTCTATATAGCTTTTTGCAATACTTGAATATTTTTTGATTAATGCGGTTTTAAAGCATTTTAGAGATTATTTACATCAAAGCTTTTGAAATCGGGAAATCTATTGTTTACTATATTATATACGGAATTATATTAATCTTTTGAGAAAATGTAATATTAAGTTGCATTTTGCTAATATGAATTTAATCAAATACTAAAGCATTTTTATAGTTTAAAAGATACAATAATAATAAATCTCTTTTTTGTTCAATAAATATATTTTTATATTTAATTTTTTATATATATTCAAGAATTAATCGATATTTTTCAAGCTTATTGTTGAATTTTGGTATTAAATATTTTTTCTATTTATTAATAGGTTTTTAACAAAAAAACATTTTCTTATAATGTTTAAACTAATTTATCAATCTTTTAGGATTTTTTTTATTTATATTCGTAAAAACATTGAATAATCAAACTTTGTTGATCTTATTTTTGTATAAAGTATTAATAGAAAATGAAAGATCCTTTCGAAAATCCTTTATTAATACTTTAATTATTGAATATACAAATTATACAATGATTTGATAATATTTATAAATAAGCTTGTTATTGTTTTCGAAAATAATCAAATATTCAATATACTTTAGTTTATTAATATATAAATCTTGCGGATTTAGAAATAGAATATAATCTTCGATTGGTTTTAAATAGATTAACATTTTTTCTAATTATTCTCAAAGTTTTAAGTTTAACAATTTATAATATTCGTTAAATACCATTTATTTCTTTAAAAGTTCTACATTTTGAAAAGGATTTAATACAAAATTATTAATACATTGCTTATTAAATATATTGAAATCTAGTTTTTTTTATTAATATTAAAGAAATGTTTATTGTAAACCATTTACAATATTTACTTACTATATTAAACATTTGTATAATATTTATTATCGTTATTAATAATCGCAATGTATTGTAAACCATATTAATAATTAAATTTAATTTCGTTAATAATAAACTATAGTATACTCAATAGAAATTTGTTTTAAACATTTTTCATTATATAAATATTAATTATATTCGTGATTCCATTAAAAGAAATTTTGATATTCTTATATATACCTATAAGTTTCGATTCGATTATATCGATATTAACAATATTTATATTTATTAAGCTTATTAGAAAGTTCAAAGTTATATATAGTTTATTATTCATTATATTAATAATAAAGCCATTATCGAAAATGATTTTAATTAAGCTTTAATTGTTCAATAGAATCTTAATTATCGATAACTTTTTATAATCTCGATTTGTTTTCGAAATATATATAATCTAATTGTATATCTTCTTTTAATAGTTTAGCAAAATAATAGAAACTATATTTATCTATATTAAAAAGTTGTATTTAAACGAATTATAATAATTGATTTATACTTTAATAGATTTTCGGTTTTAAACTATAGCAATATAGGATTCCAAAGTAATAAATAATATATTATTAATAATATCGAAAAGTTTTGGTATTAATGTTTTGGGTTTTGATAAATTATTAATCTTTATTAATCATTTTTTTCAAAGTTTGAATATTGTTTTAAACAAAAAACCGATAGAAATGGGAATTTTAATCTCAAAGATTAAATATTCAATTTATTTAATTATACTATAACCATTAATTATAATTAAAGGAATAAGTTTTTTTTTTGGCTTTTTAAAAACAACTTTTTTAATAATAATCGATAGATTCATTTTTATAAAGTTTTAATCATTCAAAAGTATATCATTTATTGTAAAATCTGAAATATTAAATAGAAAAAACTTAGTTGTTTAAACTTTTGTAGAAATAAAAATAGCAAGTTTTGAGATTATATTTTTGGGTTTTCGTTTTAAAATAAAAATAACTTTTTTTGCTTTGTTTTTATTAATATATTGTTCAAATTACAATATAACAAGTTTAAATTGAATAATAATATTAATATATTCCAAAATAAAGCTATTTAAACAAAAAGTAGAAAATAAAATCGAATTAATATTGTTAAAAAAATGAATACTATTATCAACGATTTTAATGATATTAATATATTTAATCGATTTTATATTTAAATTGTTCTTTTTGTTCTATTTATTCATTTTTATATTAGCCGCTATAAAACATGCTAAAAGATTATTGTTTTTGTTATAAAAGATTTAAAATAGTTCTATTTGATTTTGATTTTTTCTTTAATATATAATATCGAATTTATCGAAAATAATTTATTCTTTTATATAATGCTTTTTGAAAATTAGATAATTTTTTTTTATAGTATAGCTTTTGTTTTTAGGCTATATATTCTGATAATAAAAGCAAGACTTATTATAAACTACATTAATTTTTGCTATTTTATTATTATTAAGAACTTTAATAAAGTTGAAAAAAGCTATAGATTTTCTTGTAGTAATAAATTTGATTAAAAATGCAATACTTTTAATAATAAACATTTCGAATGTTTTGATTAGCGAATTTATCTTATTATTATAATTTTTGAAAGATACAAATTTCTTTTTTTTAGATTTTTCTACAATTTTCATAATGGTATCAATTATTTCAATATTAATCTTCTTTAGCTAAGCTTTCTTTTCAAAATCTTTGTTATAGTTTAATAGATCCGTATACTTTATATAAACCGTATAGATTGAGGTTTAAATTAAAATGTAATATTTCTTCAATAGATTATCAATTTTATTGGCGAACTTCAATCTCAATCGAATATTTAAGTTTTTTAAAAACAAAGAAATAATAGTTTCAATAATAATCTTTTTCTCTATTATAAACCAAGTTGCAATAAAATTGTAGTTTTGGTTATAGATTAATATATTTTCGAAATTATACTTTTCTTTTACATTATATTTAAATATTAAAGTTTGCAAATAGTTTTGATTGTATTTTAATCGAAAAATGTTTTGTATAGTATATTTCGCTAAAAAAGCAAATTTAAAGGTTTTTTTCTAATTCCAATTAAATGATTTGTATTTATTTATAACTTTTATATTAAATCGAAAATTATATTTCATTTGTTTAGGAATTTGATAACGAAATTCTTTCTTAGTTATACTATACTTTCGTTTAAAATCCTTTATAACTTTGTATTATTCTGTTATATTGATATCATCAAACTATAATATTTCTTTTTTTTTCACAAATAATAGATTTCTTTTGTTGAATTTTACGAAAGCTTTAATAATCTTTTTGATATTATTTTTATTGAATATAAAAGCATCTTTATTTTGTTTAAAGTTTTCTTTAGAATTGGATTTGATCTCAAAAAAAACAACAATTTTAAACTTTGTTTTTGCAAATTGTTTGTTTTTAGCATTATAGCGTTTGTTTTTACAAAGCTTTGGTTTGCCAAAAAAGCTAGATTGTTTATTATTAATAAATCCATTAATCTTTTCGATTTTAAAATCTTTAAAAGCTATTATATTAAACGCAAATACATTAGAATCATTAGTAAATTTGAAAGATATAATTGATTAATAAAGTATTGTAATTTAAACAATTTGAATTGCGTAAAATGTAAATGTAATATAATTGAAATATAAATTTTTCGATAATATAAATAAAATAATAAAGGAATAATAAGAATAATATAAACAAAAAGAAAAACAAATCTTTAATAATAAGTAAAAGATTTTAATAACGATAAAATCCTTATTTATTTCGATAATAATACTTTACGAATTCGCAAAATATCGTTATATGTATCTATCGACATTAAAATGTAATATATCGATTAATGCAATTTGATTTATACAAATTAATCAAAACAATATTAAATCAATCAAATAAATAATCAAAATATATTTAAATCCTTTTTAAAGGTTTAATATTTGCTATACTCAAACCTAAAATAAAATTTTTATAATTGCGTCGAAATTTATTATTATTTATTGTTCTACAAAGCCCATTTATTTTATATACTAGTTTTTAACGTTTTAATCACAAATACTTAATCGAATCAAAATATAACCAAACCGATTCAATGATTATTTAAAGTTCCAATAAATTATGCTTTTCTTTCTCCAATTTGATTTTTAGATTTAAAAATGCAAAACTATAAAAAAAGCTTTTCAACATTAATATCAAAGATTATATAAACAACGCATATTGGATTTTTCGAGTTGTAAATTATAAAATAGATTTAACATACAATTTATAAACCAAATCATCGAATAAAGAAAACTATTGTTTTTAGTAATAATTATCAATTCTATAATTATTTTGTATTATTATTTGATTTGTAATACAAACGCTATCAAATTTTATCTCTATTATCGTTATATTTAAATAATTAATATTGAACAAGAATATAATTATTTGCGATTTGGGTTTCTTTTTTCCGAAATATAATTCATTCTATTGTTTTTGTTTCCTTTTTATCTTTATTAAAAAATGCAATTCTATACTATTATTGTTTATAGTTTCTTTGTTAACTTTTCTAATACTTTAAATTCTCTACAAAGTACTTTAATATATTGAAAGGAATTTAAGGTTATATATTGCTTTTATAAATAACTAACTTTAAATAAACCTTTATCCCTATATAAATTACTAATATAAAAAAGAAAAAAGTAAAAGGTAGAAATAACAATAAAAAGAATGGTTTTCTAGAAAAAAGTAATACAATAAAAAAGGAGTAAAGGCTAGAATTAACTAGGACGATTATGAACGATAAAAAAGGGAAGAATAATCAAAATGAATGATCTAGATTATAATGAATATATATACAATTAAGAAAAGAAATAATAAAGAAAATAAAACTTAATAAACAAAATATAACATAGTAATCTAAAATATAAAGTAAAAGGAGTATAAATACTCTTTATGAAAGGCGAAGTTATATGAAGGTGTTAGGTCCGAATGATCGGAGCCATTCTGCAGTCTTACAGTATAAAAAAAACAAAAATATTAATGCAAAAAGCCTTTTAAAAGGCTTTTATTCTATATGATTTTGATGATCGAATTCGATTATAAAGAGGCTATTATAATCATATGTACCGCTATATCTAATTAGATATCTCTATTTTATATATTCAATAGAACACATATACTACTTCTAGTATATTAAATAATATATACTATTACTATTATAATAAGTGTATATTATTTAATATACTAGAAGTAATATATATATTCTATTAAATATATAAAGTGAAGATATCTAATTAGATATAGCGCTATATGTAATTATAACAAGAATATAGAATATTAAATATAGAATATTAAATATAAAATGTAGAATACAAAATATAAGATATGAAATTGAGATTAAATATCAAATAAAGATATGAAATGAATAAAATATATCTACAAATAGAAAGCCAAATATCAAAACTAATAAAACGAAACGAAAGAAAACAAAAAATAAAAAACAATCAAAGATAAAAACAATTCAAAGAAAAGAACAAAAGAAACCGTAGAAAAAAAAAGAAAATCCATTGAGAGTAAAATAAATCAATAAACAAAGATAAAAAAGCCCGCCGCTCAAAAATCCAAAGTCAAAAACGTAGAGTTTTAATAGAAGAAGTAACAATACAAGTTCATAAGTACATAGAATACAGAATCAAAATACCACAATAATACCAAAAGCACCATACGTATAACCTCTAGATCCGAAGCATAAATACAATATTCTTTTTTCACGGCTCGATCGTTAAGTGTGTTATCGTAAGATTGTAAGATGTGTTGGATATAAAAATGATCGGAAGCTAGGTTTTATTGGGGATACGAGGTGAGCTGGCGAATTGAGATTTGAGAATTGAGAATTGAGAATTGAGATTTGAGATTTGAGATTTGAGATTTGAGATTTGACGGTTGAGGTAATGTAGAGAGTGGAGAGGGGTGGAGGTGGAGGTGGAACTTTAGGATGAGGTGAGGTAGGTGGTAGGAGGAAGTTGGGGGTATGGCGGGTTATGTAGTTAGTGTTGGTGTACGAGGACTCTATTCGATAGATGGATATGGAGTATTGACTCGTATACTCGTATTCAGCTGATATCTTTGGGTATTTGGAGAGGGATTGTATGATTGAAACGGGGATGGGGTTGGAGGTTTTGAAATCTATATGTGTACTGAGTGAAGAGTAGCGAGGAGGGAAAAGTCTGGAAGATTCATCGTGGGCTACTTGGATGGGAGTTGGTGTTCCTATATATCTCGGGTCAGATTGATGTTGACCTCTGCTATGCTAAAGGAGGTTTATGGGCCTCTGCTGAGTCGATCTTGTATACTGCTCAAGTACTCTTCATTATGTACTCAAGCCAGCCACATGTCATTGAGAAATAGAGGATACTCATGCATACTGTTCACACACCTAACGTAGACGCAAGTGAGAAATACGAGTTTGCTGTATTGTGATGAGGCGAGAATGGGAATGTGTGGTTCGGTAAAGTACTCGAGGAGATGTACGAGGAGGGTTATAAATGTTGAGCTGGCTTTCCACTTGATGTTGAGTGGTTTCCCCAGTGGTTATTCTCATTCAGTGATATGGCGTTCTACTTGAGGAGTTCGATATGCACGGGTGTATACCTCGCTCGTTGTATCTCGGATTGTCCTAAATGGGTCATGTCTATCGATTCCGCTTGTAGTATCATATGATGATACGAGGAGATGACAGAGTAAGTTTTTCGTCACACACATACATGAAGAGCATCATGAGAGGAGATTGTCTCTTGCATTCGATTAAAGTCCCTTGCACCATAATGTACCTACCCGTTGCCCAGAACCCAATCTTCGCCGATGGCCAGGAATATCACCTTGAAGTTCTCCCCTGCAAGAGGCTATTCACTCCCGGCGCTGCTGTCAGAGGGTTCTTCCAACACGCGTCCCGTCCTCCCCCAGCTCTGATTGTCCATGGCCTGGAAAAGATCGGTTTCCAAAATCGCCTGAATGATGGGTATCTTTATGCCCGAGCGTCGTGCCTTTCTCAATTTAGATGGAAGTAAGTCTCCTTGCTCTTTTTCATATTTCTCCACAGACTCTACGAAAAGACGCGCCTCCTTCTCGGTTTCATCCATCTGGCTTGCTTCACGACACAACAGATAAACCTTTCTCAGATGGATTCCTTTTTCTACATACTCTGTAGTGCACGCACGGCGAAATTCATGCTGTACATTATCAGGGAAGTCGTCGGGAATGAAAGATCTCAGATTGATAGCCAGGTACCTGAAGTTTGGTATGAGCTCATCGTAACCAGGGGGAACATCTGCTAGGGAAAATGCTTGTTGTGATGATAGAGTGGATTTCAGTAGCGGAGCTCCGTGGATCCAAATAACATCGTGGTATTGATTACAGTAGATTTGCCGGCCACCCCATTGGAGACGATCATATTTCCTCATGGACACCTCGCGAGATTCTCGACAGGTTTGAAAAAGAGCGGTTGGGTGAGGGGATGCCGTTACTCTAGTTTTGTAAAACGAGCTCCCTTCGTCATGATACACCTCGATTTCAATAGGGCGATAGTGTGGAATGGCAGCGAATTCCCAGATTTTGCGTTGTAGATCGACAGGGAGTTCTGGGAAACAATGGAATGTTTTGATGGGATCGAGAAGCCAAGTGTCCAAAATCGCTTCAATCAAAGGGGGCGTCCAACAAGTGAGATTCGTGCCGTCTCGTTCATTTTTCTCCTCGAGCATTTTGCTGATGAGGGCTGAATAATCCTCACCTCGAGCAATGAGCTCAACATCATCCATCCAAATTTTTACTTCCTGGTCGACTTCATCTCTACAATCTCCCGAAGAGTAAACGATATAGACTTTTTCTACCTGCATTCTAGCCAGAGCGTACTGCTCTCTTAGGAATACATGATCATTTAGGTGGAACGATTCGGGACCACATCTTCTGTTTGCCTTGAGTCCTGCAAAGTCGAGAGCAACGGATCGAAACATGTAGAGCCCTAATGGAAGGTGTCTTCTCTTCCTGAACAGCAACGTCGTACATGCACATACACTATAGGACTGTGGTGTAGTGGCAGTGTTATGGAAACAAAACGGATTTCCTCTGACCCATAAAATGTCTACATCTGGGTTGTAGAATAAGGGTCGACCGAGAAATGTAGAGTATTTGTAATTCATCATGGCAACCGTTCGGGACTCGTGGCAGGTCTCAAGCAATGATGTCGGCGAGCATTTGGTAGGTGTCTGAAACGTAACACTATCAATATTCGAAACGTATCCTTCGTCATCCCGCTGACAAATAGTCTCGATTTGGATGACCCGAGACTGGGGAGCAGCAGCGTACTCCCAGATTTTGCGTTCGAGTTCAGGGGGAAGCGCGGCGAATGAGGATAGATCACCGGGACTACCATCAGGCTGGGTTTGAGCTTGATTTTGGCTCGTGATGCCTGCAGGACTGGCCATCGCTCTGATTTTTTTCC
This sequence comes from Monilinia aucupariae, assembly GCA_002162555.1. NCBI lineage: Eukaryota > Fungi > Ascomycota > Leotiomycetes > Helotiales > Sclerotiniaceae > Monilinia > Monilinia aucupariae. The sequence goes on along the minus strand of NGKF01000025.1, from coordinate 291,496 downwards.
GTCAACCAACTCTGGACCTGCGAGAGGCGATGCTTGCAGGTAGGAAGAATCGCGCGTAAAAGTTTTACTGGTCTCGTGTGTCAGTGTAAGTTTTTAACATGAAGTCTTCTCGGATTTCCTTACTGATGGTTAAATAATGGTGGTAGCTTGCGGCTCAACTTCCTAGAAAGGGACTCGATATGTTTGGTTTGTATGGTTGGAAGATGGATTTTAACAAGCACCCTCATTCCAAGTTGAAGAGGTGGTGGGGTAATGTGTTCGCTTCGAGTCACGTACAATATTCACAAATGGATGTGTCAATATTTCATATTGAATCATACCAAATGTCAAAGCAAGATGACTGATACACATCGTCTGGAGATTTCCTTGTCCTCGAAGCGCAGGCGACAGTGAGGATCTGTGGTATAGGGGCATACTACGTCTGTTGTCTACCCTTTGAGCGTTGGATCTAGAAATGATCCCAAGAGCGCATCATCGGTTATGCTATAAATGGCGGTAAACAGACTTCAAGACTTTCAAGCCTCAACTCGCAGGAATATGCTGTGAGAGATTCTATGCGTAGGTGCTTTTGAGCGACAATCTGATTAAGAATAGAGATTCAATGTGAAAAGACCGGATGCTTGCAGGAAGTGAATATATGCTGACTTGAGTAGTAGCTTGATAATTACAGTCCACTATTGTTAAGGAAGCCGAGGATATTTAAATGGCAAGATCTTCAAAAGATCTCTCGCAGTTCTGTATACCATAATCAGCCCCCTGAATTCTCAGGGGAGCTTATTTGTTACTCAGTAGACGACATACTAGCTGGCATAATTGCTGACATGGCTTCGAGATCTGAGATGATCGTTTGTATCCTTTGCACTCGTATTCTCTCAGTACTTGTTCTGAGACCGTTGATTGGATTGCTCTTGCTGAGCGCAATCGTGGCGTACTACTAGTAGTATTATTTCAACTCAAACGCCATAAAGGAAGCTCAATACGAGAAGATTATCAAAAGCTCAACCCCAAAAGATTCCGCACTTTCAAATTATTTGCCTTGTTGCCCAAGGAGCTGCAGCCAACTCGGGATTCTGGAATTTGACGCTTTTGGATATTTGTTCTCGAACTTTCAAGCTTCAATTGTATTGCTGGAACTACAAAATGCTTAGATATTTGTATTGGGATATGATAGGCACCGTTCTTGCTGTCACGCCTCCCGACAAGTAGTTCAGGGAAGATATAAACTTAGTTTTGGGCAATCATTGCAAGATCGTCCAGGATACACTTTGGGTTGTGGGAGGGCGGAGCAATTGCTTGAAGTACCCGCTTCGACTACTATGGACGGTTGTAAGAAATGCATGTTCTAATTTCTGAAGTACAACCCAGTGCTCCTTTCGTCGAAATTGTTCACCAGCATGAATCGAACTTGAAAGGAGGACCCGAGTACCGAGTAGGTAGTAGTAATTCATAATCGATTTGATCTATCTATAGCTATAGCTACGCTGACCATGCGATTCGCTTATGATATATACAATAATAGATGTTTTATAAGGAAAAAGTAAAAAGAGCTTCTACAAAACAATCTCCCATTCCCCGGAAGATCTCCGAGATGCTTATGGCTACTGTCCGTCCTGTCAAACACTGCCGAGTAGGTACCTTCATAACTTTTGCTTGTACATCATGACCAATTGTTGACTTGCGTCTAGATGGAAGCGGATGTGACGCGGTAGAGCCAGTTCATACTATACGGGACCAGCGGAAACGGATGCACGAGTGAATTAAGGGAGGTAGGAACTAGAATGCGATGCATCTTCAATCAATCCTCAACGTGTATGATAGCGCGGCAATGCAATGATGATGGCCAGAACGTTCCCATCGATTTCTCCTATGTTTCTGATTTTCAATGAATTCATTCTCAAGCATCCATTCTCGCCCATACTCCAAACTACGAGTGGACCAAAGCAAAAGAATTAGAGTTGGTACTCCTTTATGCCTACTCCACAAGTGAGGCCAGAAAACGCATGGGTTAAACCTTTTGAATACCTATGTAGTAGGTGGTATATTAACGATTTGAATATCGACGGTAACCCAAACCTGCAGTACATAGAAGAGAGGCCCATCTGGCGATCCACGAACTAACATGCACGATCAACCAAACACATAGCCGAGCATCATGCACCACAGCATCATTAATTTGAATCTTTGCATCGCTAGATGAGGATTCCAGACTGAATGTCGGTACCAATGATCAATTTGGAAGCTGACAGGAAAAATACCATGGTATTCCGTCGCACACCATTGCGCGTCAAAAACCTTCGACGCAACACGCGCTGTCAGCCAACCGCCAAGATTTGCCTTTTATATTTGTCCACCAGTCTATTTGTTTTTCACCGGAAAAGTTTATCCTTCGCGTATGAGATGAGCGAAGGTTTTGTTTACGTAAATACTCGAGCATGAGAAGGGGCATTCTCTCCTGACTGGATTTGGATAGGGTCTCGGCTTGAGCTGGCAGTTGAAACATTTCGTTTGGAATTTGAGATGATGAGACTCGAGAGAGGGTGTTCGGTAGTTACAGCAAAACCTGGTTATAAGGATACTTTTTTTTAGCGCCAAAATAAGGATATTGAAAAGTATCCCTATATTAGGTTTCGGCTAATTCCGATGAAGTAGCACTTTAAATCCAAAGCTAATTATGTATTACAAGTATAAATATCATATAAAATGAGGATATACAAACGTTTTAGAACCGAAAAAAACAAGATATCTCCATTTCAAAGAATATAAGAACATCAGCTAATTAGTCACTTAAAATTTGGTAGAACCGAAATTAATATCCTTATAACGAAGTTATTCTTATATAAAGGATCGCTAAAGAGGTCTTGCCGTATTACTCGAGGAGATGACCAGACCATTATATAATTCGGAAGCAGATAGCATGCAATATATTTGACAGAGAGTTATGTAAATAATAAGCGCGCGAAGGATTTCAATATTGTGATTGAGTTTGAGTGTTAAAGTAAACAGAGTACTCGAGTAAAGATTAGCGAGATATAGAGTGGAAGGGTAATCTTATTATTGTAATCACGTGTAGCGCTATACTTAGCTAAGTGTCTCCACCTCATATACTCAGTAGAACATATATGCCACTCCTAGTATATTAGACAATATACACTATTACCATTACAATAGATTATTATCACGCTCTAACGTTACTCCGTTCCGGCTAACCAGGTGGCGTCTGAATTGACCCGCTACGCAAAGCGATTCGTATATATAACTCTTTTGTTTTGTAGCCTTCGCTTTATAGTTTATAATTCTAAATATTGATCTTAATAGTTTACAATCTTCGTTACATTATTATAAACTTTTCGAGATAAGCAATCGAGTATATATATATATATATATATTTGCTTTATACGCTTTTTAATATAATATATATATACATATATATATAACGATTCGCTTTTATCGTATACTTTTGCTTATACTTTTGCATTTGAAATTCATTTGTTTAAGGTTTTTAAAATCTATATGAATCAATATTATTTGCTTTTTTTTTTAATTAATTGAAATGGAAGCTTTTTTCTATACTATTATAAACCTTTAAATCGAACTAGTATATTAATGCGATTAGCTTATTTAACAATATAATAAAATTACTTTCTTTCGATTTCTAACCTTTACTCGAAGTATCTTTTGTTCTAAATCTTCTTTTTCTGATCTTAAAAAGTTTAGCGGAAATATATACAAATTTGATATTTGGTTATCTTCGATTAAAGCTAAAATACAAATCGATGATGCGGTTATAAGAAATTTGATAGTTCAATTTTATTATATTTATTTCAATTTTAAATTATAAGTTTATCATGCCAAAATGACGCGCCATATCAAACATATGGCTAATTGGGTATATATACTACAAATATAGTATATGTTCGCACAGCGGTATAACACCTTCAAATAGTTTACTCGTGACAAGGTTTAAATTATAATACTTTTGCAACTCTTTTTCGATTTTCTTTTCAATTATATTATAATCCTCGATCAATTTTTTTATATATATAATAATTTGAACAAAATATAAGAAATAAAGAATAAATTGTTTTTCTTTAAATAAAGCATTGATTTATTATATACTTATATTGCCAAATTCGAAAGGATTCTTTACAAAGCTTGTAATTAAATATAATTCAATTCGAACAAAATCTTTATTTTCCGAAATAGTTTTAATACTATTATACGGAATCGATTATCTCAATAACTATCTCTTCTTCGTATTTATATCGAATTTATCTCTATTATACAACAATTTATTATACGTTCCGGCTTTTTTTGTATACATCTTTTAGTAATACCCTTGTTCCTATTCAAATTCTACTTCAACATCATTCGAATTACAATCCAATAATTGTTTCGCATATAAACATAATTAATATTTTTAATTTATTTGATTAGAACCCTAATCTTAATAAACTTTGTTTAACGAACTTTATTCTTTGTATTTGCGTTTCGAAGTTTATTTTAATAGAATATACATTATTTCGAAAGCAAAACAAATATATACAATATAATAATCTCTATTATTAAATTAAAATATACAATTTGAATCTATATATCGATATAGCAAATACTTTAATACTAGTTGATATAGAAGAGAATCGATAATCCGAATGCTTCGAGAACTTGTTGAAAAAGGAAAAAGAATTTAACCGTTGTATAGAAAAGCTAGCAGAAACGATTATTGATAATAAATACTTTTATAAATGTATAAAGAAAGTAATCGAATTTATTAACGTTTAACATTTGGCAAAGAATTAATTCGAGCGTAAAGCTAATTAGTTATACTTTTTGATTTCAAGTTACTATATAAATCATTCGTTACAAGCTTGAAGTAAGTTCTACAAAAGGAAGGGGTAATATTACGCTCTAACGTTACTCCGTTCTAGCTAACCGAATAGCGTTTGGATTGGCTTGTTATATAAAGCGATTCGTATATATAGCTTTTTTATTTCGTAATCTTTGCTCTATAGTTTATAATTCTAAATGTTGATCTTAATAGCCTACGACCTTCGTTACAATTATAATCCTATATTATATATTCATTGAAGCAATTTAACTATTGTTTTATTGATTAAAACAATAATATACGCGTTTTCCGAAAAAAAAAACGATCGCTTTTCTACGCATTTCCGCCGGAAAAATCACATTTTCATCATTTTCATTATTTTCATTAAAATCTTCATTCAAATTTTTATCAAAAATATCGATTTTATTTACCCCTTCTTAATGCAATTATATTAAGCTTTACTACAATTAAATAAAGCTTTATTATTTTTTTTATAAACAATAACTAAGCGGATTATAAAAGCTTTTATTTAAATGCTTTTATATACGCAAATTGTTATAAAATCGTATTTAATAAAGAAAAACTATTTGTTTTCGAACCTTTTATAAAGAAGCTTATAACAAAGAGAACTACAAAAAGTTGTTAAAGAATTATAAAAATAGCGCAAAGATCAATAATTGCTTCGAAAAAGAAATTTGAAGTAGCGTTAGTATTTATAAAAAGAGAAAAAGAAATATTATAATTATTATAAATATAAAGCTTTTTATAATCCATTATAATATAATAGAAAAAAGTTAAATCCTTATAAATCCCGCTGGTATATAAAAAATATTATTAATTTATAATCGAATTTTCGATATTTTTTATATAGCGAATATAATAAGATTATTTCTAAAAAAGGAATTTGATTACAAAAACGAAATTGTTCAAATCTTTTTTAATAAATTAAAAACATATCAAAAGATACTTTTAAATAAATTAAATTTAATAATGAAAAAAATAATAAAAAATATATTTTTCATATGTTTATTTATTTATAGTATATAAACAATGAATTATATTTATATTAATATGTTTAAAAGCTTTTTGGACAAAGCTATAATGCTTTTTTAAATAATCGAAACGCTAATTAAAGCTTTTGCGTTTGTTGTTAAGTTTTCAAATAATGAAAAAAAAGGAAAATGAAACAATTGTAACGGAAAAAGCGATTGTAAAGGAAAATCAAAAGGATTATACGATCGAAATGAATTATTTTGAGCTGGAAAAACTCAATGCTATAACTATAAGAAATACGAATATTTGAAAAAAGTATATTGCGCATCGAAAAAGAATAAAAAATATATTTATAAAGCTTTCACAAACAACGAAAATTTTATTTTCGAAAAATCAAAAGCGAATATAATATTAAATAACAATTATACTTCTTTTTATTATTCTAATATATCTTTTTAAATATATAATAACAATTTCAAATAAATACTTGATTTAAAAGCTTTTTATTATTTTATTGATCAATTTAATGCTTTAAATAACATTACAAAATAGCTTATATTATAAAATGTTCGAGTTGCAAATAAATCATTTATATTAAGTATAATATATAAAAATATATAAATTAGCAAATTTACGCTTTTCGATATATAGTATATAGAAAAATTTGAAACAATACAATTGATTTCTATCAATTTCCTTATTCAAAATGGATAAAAAATAATTTTTGAAAGAGAATCAACATTTTATTGAAAATTCGATCAATTGAAATTTGTAACGAAAAAAGTATTCGATTGTTATATTGTATAAGATTTTGTACTAAAATTTGTTAATTTTACATTTAAAAAGCTTATTGTTATAGATAATATTGATTCTTATTATTGAAATCACATTGTAGATCTACGATTGTATTGAGCATAAATGTATAGTATGAAAAGTAATAAATGAATTGATTATTATATATATATTCTTCTCTTCGTATAAAAAGAAGAGGATATATCTAACTATAAGGGAAATTATACATTAACTAATTTCTTATATGTTAAAGGATATAGCTATCCCTTTTGTTATTCCTATAGTTCTAGCACATTTCTTACTTTTCTTACTTATCCGTATTTGAATACACTAGCTTTACTACAATAGAGGCAATATGTCCTTTTCCTTTGTTGCTTTACCTAAATACTATTATTGTTTTATATCACATTTATATATATACCTCTAGCTATTAAAACTAGAGATTAAATCAATCAAATTTATCTATTCAAGCTTCCTCTATTATATAAATCTAGTTTCTACTATCTACACTATTTATCCATACCTCTCTTTTGCCTCCCGATTCCCACTACCGTGACTTATATCATACTATCGCATGATACTATGCTTTTGCTCAAAATGGTTAAGGAGATAAAAAACTTTTCTAGTGTATAATATTCATTTCGTATTCATATTTCTCTTGCTCGTATCGTACAATTGCTTACAGCATTGTTCGATACACGCAGGGGAATATAATAACTTTCATGATCCTATTCACGTGTTCCGATACTTATAAATCTATATTCATTTAATATATTATTGATTTAGTTATTTTAATTACAATTAATTTTGAAAGCTTTTAAAAGCATATTGTGATTTAAAATTATTAAAGAAACGGAAATCGATAAAAAAATCGATAAAAAAATCGATATATTTATTTTGTTTAACCAAAAAAAAAAGTATTTTAATAAATATATAACAATTAGAACGTTTACGATTTCACGATATTTTTATTATAATCTTTTTGAAATTCAAAAACCATTTCTTTCGAATAACAAATACTTTATAGTAATTGTAAATAATGTTATAAAACTTATATAAATCAAATATTCTTCTAAAAAATCTATAGTTACAAATATATTAATACTTTTAAACTTGTTCAAATTGATCGAAATAAAGTTTAATAATAAGATTGTTATAATATGTATCGATAATAATAAAAGCGAGTTTAAAACCAATTTCCAAATAAAGATTTCAAAAAGAGATATATAATTTAAATTATCTTTTTTAAAAAAGTATATTATAAACAATATTATTAAAAAGAAATATAGAATATAAATATTATATCAAAAAGTTTTTTAATAAAATCAAAAATATCATCGATTTAATAAAAAATTATTATATTATATATTATTTATTTAAAAAATCAATCTTTTACGAAAACATTTTCTATTAAAGAAGTTAAAATGTTTTCGAAAACTATAATGCTTTTTAAAGTTTACAATAATTGTTAATTAGATTTACAAAAATTAAAAGTATTCAAATGTATAGTATTTGTATATAATCTTTAATAATCAAAATAAACTATAAAGAAATTTAAATCAAAAATGTGAAAAAAAAGAATATTTTTTTATAAATATAGAAAAAAGTTAGATTTATAAGCTTTTTAATCTCATTTCTTTAAAAATTATAAAAACAAGAAATATTGATTTTAATAAATATAGATTTCTATTGAAAAACGATTTAAATATTGTGAGACTGCAGAATGACTCCGCTCATTCGAACCCAATACCCTTACGTAACCTCGCTTTATATAAAAAGTATTTATACGGCCTTTACATTGTAGCTTAGCTTTTAGTATATTATATTTTATTTGTTAAGTTTTATTTTCCTTTCCTTTTTTTCTTAATTATATATATATTCATTATAATTTAGATTATCTATTTTGATTATTATTCTTTTTTTTTGTTTATAACTATTTTAATTGATATTAGCTTTTATTTCCCTTTTATTGTATTATTCTTTTCCAAAAAACTATTCTTTTTGTTATTGTTTTTATTCTTTATTTTCTTCTTTTTTATATTAATGATCTATACAAGAACAAAATCTATCAATATTAATTATTCAAAAAAGCAATATGCAATATTAAATTCCTTTCGATATATTTGTTTTTGTTATAGGGAATCCAAAGTATCGGAAAAGTATTGGCGAAACTTTGATTAAAGATAATATAGAATTATATTTTTCGTTAAAAGCAAAAAAAAAAAGCAAAAACAATTTAATAGATTATACTTTAACAAAAGAGAATCCAAATTGCAAGCAATTGATATCTCGTTTATATATCGACCATTTAATTATAATAACAATAAAAATAAGATTTGATAACGTTTATATTGCGAAACAATTAACAATACAAAATAATTATAGAAATAGTAATTATTACAATAACAACGATTTCCTTTACCTTGTAACCCAAGAAAAAGCATATATTAAACCTATTTTACAAAGTTTATAACTCGATATGTTTATATTAATATATATTGTATATATATACTCTATAATATTTATTTTTTCCTTAATATCAAAAATCTAAGTTAAAATTGAATAGTACGGATTATTAGGATTTTAAATAACTATTAAGTTTGATTTGATTGTATCTTAATTCGATTATATACTTGTAATAAAAATCGAAAAGAAAATATATAAAATGAATTGAATGTATTATATAACGATAAATAAATACAAATAGAAATTCTATTTTAGATTTGAATATAGTTAAATTCCAAATTATTGAAAAAGATTGAAATATGTTTTAATTAACTATTTGATTGGTTTAGTATTGTTTGAAACAATTGGTATTCGCTAAATCGCATCGACTATCATATTACTTTTTAACAATAATCGAAACGCAATAATATACTTTGCGAATCTGCAAAGTATAACCATCAATATGAATAATAAAAATACCATTATTAAAAAGTCATTACTCATTAAAAACTTTATATCGATATATATATACTTTTTATCACATCTTTATTATTTTTTATTATTTATTAAATACTTTATATTATATTACATTCTACTTTATACAATTCAATTCATTCAAATTACATTTACTTTTTCAATCAATTATGTTTTCCAACGCATTTAATGGATTCAATATATCATTTCTTTTCGATACAATGGCTTTCAAAAAGCTTAAAGTTAAAAAAACCAATGAATTTGTTACTAATGAACAAACTATTTTAATTGTTAAAATCAAAACAAAAACAAAGCGAAGCAAATATAATAATTCCAAAGGAAAACAATTTGCAAAAATAGAACTTAAGATTGCTATTTTTTTCGAAATCAAATCAAAATTGAAGAAAAACTTTAAATAAAATAATAGTTCCTCGGAAATCTTTTTATTTAACAAAAATTATATCAAAGATATTATTAATGCTTTTATAAAATCCAATAAAAAGAAATTGCTGTTTACAAAAAAAGAAGGTATATTTTGATTTGATAATATTAATGCAATAGAATAGTATAAAGCTATAGAAGATTTTGAATAAAAATATAATTTAATTAAAAAAAAATTCCGTTATCGAATCTCTAATTTATTTATTTATTTATTATGTTTAACGTCTATGTAAGCTAGCTAAGCTCTTAACTTCCCGAAGGGTACTAGAGACGGGTGATACACTAATAAATCGTAGACCCAGGAGTTCACCACTTAAGTACGTTTTGTACAACGTCGTTAGGTTGAAGTATTAAAGCCGCTTTCTCCCGGCGGTCTTTTATAACTCTAGCTTTGTTAAGCAACCTTTTTCCATTGTTTAAGGAAATATTTTGTATTAAAAGGGTTAGCTTTTGCTTATTATATTTAAAGAAAATAAATGTTGGGCTATATAACAATCATATTGATAGAAAACATTAAAAAAGCAATTATTACATTAAATTATAACTTTTGTATCGTTATATAAAATATTATATTGCGCTTTATAGATTGTGTTTTAAATTAAACTTTGAAATAAAGTAAAGAATAAAAAGAAGGGGAAAAAAATAAAAAAAGGGTTAAATAAAACATTGCATTAAATACTATCCAGAGTATTGTTAAACTTTCGGTTGCAAAATGTGAAATATTGTATTATTGCAACAAAACGCTCGAATTCTTTTGAAAAAGCAAAAAATTATTGTATATAATCATATTTTTCCTAAGCGATTGCTAATAAGCGGGCAGGTTTAAGCAATTACAAATGGAACTTTTTGATAAAGATCTCGCAAAAGATAAAATGTTTAGAAGTTTTAGCTCTATCGCATAAACAATGGGTTTTTATATCTTTGTATTTAAAACGTTTATAATAAACTTTAAAATTACTGTGTTTAAATTGCAGCGTTAATAGTTTATATAATATTGATTTAACAAATTTAAGCTTTATAAACTCTTTAAATGCATAATTTAGTTGCTATTTACGATATCCTTTCGCTAATATAAACTTGTTTTTGCTTTACCAATTGTTTATTACATTGCGGATTAAACTTTATATTATCAAACTTATCCCATTAATTATTGATTGCGCAATAATTTTTGGGTTTACTATATTACTTTTCGCGCTTATGTTTATTAGTTTATCCGCCGCTTTATTATCAATAATCCTTTAATGCTCAAAAGACCATTATATTTTAATTGTGTACTAATCGATAAATCTATAGTTTTCTAGAAACGTTTATTATAAAGTATCCGAAGCATTTACGCATTTATATTATATTATTGAAATACTATCGATACAAAGTTATCTTTATATATCCATAATAATTAATAATATTAATGTTTTTTGTAGCCCTTTCAAAGCGCTTATCGCTTCTATATCGAAGATATATAAGAATATATTAATCGCATTTTTGCTGATAACAACAAAATCTTATCTTTAATAAATCGCGTAACTATAATCTATATGCTTATCTACGTCATTGTACAATTCAGACTTATTGGAAAAAATGATAATTGTATTAAAAAATAAAGTGTTCTATTAATTAACAAAATTTTTTATAATTGTTTCTTTATCTATCCCTTTTATAAGGTTTGTTTTATACCCGGGAGTATAATATAAAAAAGAAAAAATTAAATAAAACGCTTTTAGAAATAGCCGGTTTGCTATCCATAGTTTTATACTGTATTACATACAATACTTTAATGCGATTAAGTGTATAGTAAACAAATAATGTATATTCAACCTTTTAAATCGAAAAGCTATATTAATACGAATATATTCTAAAGCTATTTCGCAAAGCGAAAAATCTGTATCGTATAGATTAGTTATTATAAACGTAATCTTTTAGATTGATAATATGCCCTTTATTGCTATATTAATCATTTTGTTCGCTTTCGTTATATATAACCCTATACAGATATTTATTGTAGTGCTTTGTAAATAACCGTTACTTATATTTAATCTCGTTTGTCCCGAGTACTACGCTTTTGCCCTATATAGTAACAAAAGCAAAACGTATATAATCGTGGCTTTTTGTAAAGAAGCCGTAAAGGGCCTATATTGCATATTAGCAAAGTGCTTGATATATAACGCTATTTTCTATGCTTTTTCCATTTGTTTCGCAATATACTTTTTAAATATAAACTTGCAATTAAACTATATTCCTAGCTATTTTAACGTTGATTGCTTTGTATCGTTCAATGCATTTATTATAAACTGTATGGTTAGTGTAGAGGAAATAACAATTTCCGAGGCGTATATATAATACTTACAAATAAAGTATATCATCTTCAACTTTTTTGGCGCAAAAGCGATTTTATTAGTTTGTCTCCACATTTCAATCTTTTGTATATTTTGCGCAATCATTATAATATTCTTTTCTAGTGTATTACCTATTCTGTAAAATATAATATTGTTTGTATACTTGAAGCAAAAAGCTTAATTTTAATTTAAAAGTTCTGTTAAATAAAATATATAAAGTATTGGAGATAAAGGTAAACTTTAAAAAATGTTGTATTGTATTCGCAATTTGTTTGTATACATATTCTTTAGTTTAACCATTATTTTGCAATCTTATAAAAACGATCGAATCATTTTCAAAAAAGCTATAGGCCAGCCTTGATCCTATATTCTTTTTAATAACCGCTAGGATAACAATACATCAAATATGTCTTAAATATCCATTGTAATCAATATAATTTTTCGTTTTCTAATAAAAATGTATTTTATATCGTATACAAATACTGTAATTAGATTTATAACCGATTATTTAAACAAAGCCCTATAATATTAAAGGCTTAATATATCGTACATTAACAATATCTATATTATCCGTTTCGCAATGGTTTATTCTAAACCTTTGCTTATATAGAATAGTAGAGCTATCGAACGTTAAAAGCGTATAGAGTTTTTATCTTTCTTATCAACTTTAAATAATATTACTATTTCGGCTAATCGCCAGACTTTAAAGAAATAGTTTCTTTTGAAATAGTATTTGAAGAGATTGTATAGATATTCTTTAACGTTATCCCAATAAACTTTCAAAAGTCTAACTATAATCTTATTAGTTTTTAGCGAAATACTCGAAACCTCGATAATATTCCGTTCTACTTTCTCAAAGAATATAGTAGTATTCCAAAGAAAAGTAGAAATATAACTTTCTAATATCGAATCCACGTTTAAATCGTTAATACTATCGTATTTGTACAATACTTTATTCAATAAAATCTATACTTTCTTTTTTATACCTTTAATCGATTGATCATCGATTATAAACAATAAAGCTTTAAAAAAGAAAGCTGTTTTGTACTAATCTATTACTTTATACAAATTTGCGTTATTCAATATATTATTAATTATTTTTTTTTAATACTCTTTTTTCGCTTTATACGTTGCAATAAATATTTGTTTTCTATCCTCGAAAGTTTTATTAAAGCGTTTATATAAGTTATACGCTATCGCATTCTTGTTGATCCATTAAAGCATTAATTATGCTCGATTACTTGTTAATTGCTTTACAATTTATATTAATCGTTGAAATAGGTTAATAAATTGCTTTACGATTGTTTTTAACTTAATATTTGTAATAATATTTCCAACTTTCGGTAGCCAATATACTTTGTTTTTTATCAAACTAGTAAACATATATAAGCCACTTTCGATAATTTTGTATTCAATATGTTTATTAAAAGCTATACTTCGCTTTGAAATAATAATGATTTGTGTATAATGATTCGATTCGTAATTTATATCCCGGCGCACTATTGTTTTTGCGAAAGATATATTAAAAAAGATAAAATTAATTATATACTTTGCGCGATAAGTAAATATCTTTATTTTGCTAATAAAGTTTATACTAATATTCTATAACCAATTAGTAAGCGAAGTTCTTTGAATAACCGATAATACCCTTGGTTTGTAAATATTGTATTTTGCATTGAAATCCCTTCCAATCAGTATACAAAACGTTGAAATAATATTTATTGTATAATATATTATTATTGTAGTATTAAGCTTACGATAGATATTAATTATATGATAGTTGTTTACTTTAAACTATACTACATCTCTACAATATTCATTATATCATTGTTGTATTTGTATCGCAGCTTTTTGTTATATATACGACATAATTTTTAATTGTTTAGTTTCTCTTTTAATTACCCTCTCCGATTTCCACAAATCGTAAAAGGCATAGTATTTATACGCTGGGTAATTCTATATTTTAATGCCCGATAAGCTTTAAGGTTCTTGGATATAAACTATATCCGCTTTGCTTTTGTAAACAAATTGAAACAAAATATTATATACTTTTACTTTTTTTTTTATGTTTGTTTATATTATTGTTATATATAGGGTTGGATTATCCTTATGGTCTTCGCTATTGTATCGATTCAGGCCTTTATTTATTAAAGGGATCAATAGCTTTAATTAATTGTATGGTTATCGCAATATCGTTATTGTCGATATTTATCGCATTTTTAACACAAACTTTATACACATTGTTTTGTAACAAAAGCTTTAGATTCATTTAACCCAGGGTTGTTTTAAAACGTTTTGATACTCTATTTTGCGATATTATTGTATTTATTGTATATTTAATATTATTGTTTATTTTTTTCGAAATTGTTAGTATTTGAATCTTAATGTGGATAAACGCTGAGGTTCAAGCAACGCTCAATTGTATAAAGCTTTGTATACTTTGGGACGCTTAAAAGTTTTAAGCTTTTGTTTAAAACATGCGTACTATTTATACAATATATATAACTGTTTTTAAAGCGCACGCTTTTTAAACTATTCAATTGTTTTTACGGATTAATTCTATTTAAGCTTTAATCAAATTGCATTGTAACTTATTTTCGATTATATTGCAAAGCGTTAACAAGCAACCTTTGTATTCTGCTAGAAACGGACTATAATATTTGTTATACTTCGCAAACGCCGGGCATAATTTATATATTAATTCTTAATGCTTAGCTTTCGCAATATTATAATTGTTACATTATATAAATCTTGTATAATAATAGATATTGTAATAAATTTAGTAGTTTTGTTTATAAAGCTTTATTTAACTATAAGGGAATAAAAAGATAAAAAAAGAGATAACTTCAAATAAACGAAAAGAAACGATCAAGGTAATAAAACTAATTATCTAAACATTCTTCACATCGTTTCCAAAACTTTTAAAGCATTTAATCGAGGTAATACTGATTTGGATCCAAATTTCTCTTTCTATTATCTCTTTAGTAATTTCGATTTGTTCGTTAATCGCGTTGAATAAAGTGTTTGATACTAAATATATACAATGGCTATACTACGTTTTTGGGAGATCAAAATGTATAGCTTTAATGATTTTATAAATCTTTGATTTGTAAATATCCTTTATTAAAATATTCCTTATCTTCAAGGATTTAAAGTATAATACCCAGCTCGATTTGCATCCTACTATCTCCGGGATATCTCTATCCTTAATACCCGGAATAGTTTTAACTAAGTTTTTTTGAATTAAGAAAAAACTATCGCAATGTAGACCTGCGAAAAAAGCGCATTTAGCAAAAATACATTTATTCATTTTTGTTACTTTGACAATGTTTTTTTTTACAAAGTTTGCTTTAAAAACTTTATTTTAAAGAGCAATCAAAAGCTTATCAATTTTGAAAGTTTTAATAATCTTTGTTCAAATTATAAAAAGCGAAATTGTTATTATATTTTCCTTTGTTTTAAAGATTTTAAAGCTTTTTTTGTTTTTAAAAATTATATTCGTTGTAAAAATGTTTGTTATATATTCTAAAATCGCTTTTTGGATTAACAAGATAATATATATTTCTTTTTGAGTAAAAGTTTTAATAATCTTTTTTAAAAAGTTAACAAATATATTCGTAAACTTATAGTAAATTGTTATTTATTGTTCAATTTTCTATAAAAGCTTATTAACTTTTTGAAGAATTATTAATCTTTCTAATCCCTCAAATACAACGAAAAGGAAAAATGTAGGTTTTGTTTTTGTTTTAGTTTGAGGTTGAAAAGAAATAAACAAAGAAAGATTGTATTGTTATGTATAATCGTTATTGGTCATCTGTATTGCTTTTGCAAATATAATAAAGCTTATTTCCGCTATTCGGATTCGAAAAGCGTACTCCGTATACTTTTTGCGGGCGTCAAAACTTTGCGGAGTTTGTAAAGTATCGTTGTGCGTATCTACTAGTAGTGAAATATATCGCGTCGTCGTTGATTATGTTTTAGAATGTTTATATAATAGAGAAAAGCTTAATCGAATCCCTAAGCAAATAGATTATAATCTTTGATACAATATAAAAACTATAAATAAATACAAAACAATTAATTGGAATTGGAAAAAGATCTTTAAATTTGTTTTTTTAGTAAAATACGTTTTATAGAATACTTTTCGATTGAAATACAATCAAAACTATTTGCAAGCTTTAATCTTTTTATATATCGCGAAAAAGAAGTATAATTTTGATAATATATTAATATATGATTGAATTTATAATCATATTGTAAATCGATTTATAATTAAAAAAAAGCTTATTATTAATATCATTGCTTTTTTGTTTTTGAAAAATGTCACGCTAAGAGCATGAGGCACGTAATAATCACGTATTTGTAGAACACTGTGATCCCACGTAGGCCTCGGATCCTCCGGGAGTAGGTGCATAAGCACCCTACCTACTTTTCGATCAACCGGAGTTAGAAAGCTTCGAAGCGCTAAGAGCTTGGCATACTATTAATTGAGCAAATTTCCAAGGTTAATATAAACGTTTTATATGTTATCATACTAATATAGTATTGGATCTTTTCAATTAATATACTAATCTTTTTTAAAATCATCTAGATTTATAACTATCAATATATTATAATATCAAAAATCATTATATTGTAGATCTATAATATTATAGATCATTATATTATAAATCCTTAAGATTTTAGAGTTAGATGATGATCATATGGAATTACATGAATATAGATATATTAGAAACGAAGGGATTTTATATTATAAAAGATAGATAATAATATAATCATTGTTTTATACCTATACCTTTATCCCTTTCTAATATTATTTCATTATATATTTGTAGCTATTTTTTGTGATAGTTATAAGCCTGGTTTGTACTCAAAATCTTTGTAACAATTACAATTCGAATATCGATATTATATAACTTCTCTTTTCCCTTTGATTCCCAATTATTTTTAATTACACTCTCATTATCCTTCATCCTTTAATAATCATTTTTTTCATTATATCAAAAATCACTTTTAATAGCTAAGCGGATTAGTTCCTTTGGTATCTATTATTTAAAAATATTAACTATTCTAAACACATCTGGAACAATATCAATCCGAATACCCCAAATTTTCCCAATTACCAATTCTATGATTGATTGAACATTAATCCACCCCAAACCCTTTCCATAAACATTATGATTTTTGAAAAGAATTGTAAACGCCATAATCAATATACCATGGACCTTGAAGCTTACAATCGATATACTACTAACATCGAAATGGATGAAATGCTTAAACCTAAGTTCCCTGCGAATTCTGTTTCTATTACATTAAAGAATCTCTCAAAAACCTTTTTACTTATAAAAAAAATTTATAAAATTTAGAAAAGTAAATATAACCAAAATTATGGTAATTTCCGCTACATATTCAATTGGATTATATCTACAATCAATTTATTCTACACTTTGGAAATCTTTTAAAATATTATACAAGATTGTACTCTAAAACAAATTATTGTTTATTTATACATAAAGATTGTTTTTATTAATTTAACAATCCTAAGAACTATTTAAACCAAGTACATCGATTATTTGAATAATGTACATAATAAATAAATTGATCTGATTAAATGATATAAAGAATAAAAATCATTTTACACCAAAGTATTAGTTTACAACCTTCTAAAGATCAAAGAAATCTATAGATGTAAACAATTCTTAAAAACATTAAATAAATTAACGTTAAATTGGTTAAAGCAATAACTAATTATTTTGAACACTAAAAACAAAAAAGGATGTTATACTACTACCCTAAAACAATACGGTAATCTTTTCGTTGATTATACCGATTGAATAAATCGTAATCCATTGTCAAAAGAATCCTTCACCACTCAAAAACCAGGATTCCAATAACTATCTGGATCAAAGCGATAATCGAAAAGCAACAATGCTAACAATACTATTTAATATTGTTTTTGTAAAGAAAATTAATTGGTCAATCTAGGCTATTGTTATAAACCAGACAAATGCTGTATAGTTGAATTAACTTTTACCAATAAATACATTAAACAGTCCATTCGAATTATTAGTAAAAAACAAGTTAAAGAGATTAACGAATGCATCAAAAATAAAAAATATAATAATTTTCGAAATGTTTTATTTAAAAAAGAATAGCTTTTTACTATTTAAACTAATCAACTTTATGAATCTTTATAAAAAAAGAATCTCTATAACATTACTTTTTGTATTATTGATCCGAACGAGTATATTAGCGCTTTTGCTATACCTATAATTATTTCTATGTATATATTGGCAACTTGTATTTTATTGAATAATTGTAGTACTATGTATATTATCAACAATACTAGCTTTCTAGTAAACAGAAAGTATATTTCTAACAATATTTCGAATTATATCAAAGCAAGATTATTAAGCTTGCTAATGATTGATCATGGCGAAAGAGTAATCAAAAGAATTTTGTTAAATAATGCGGATTTTATATTAACTAATGTTATGCTTATTCTTGGTTTTTATACTAATTTTGTATTCGAGATTCTACTTTGTAATAAGGATGCTTGATTTAATGGATTTAACACTATTGTTAGAATCGACGATCGGATTAACAACACTATTATCGCTCAATATATTAAAAAGTATAACCTTATCTTTTTAGAATATAATATTTGTTTCAACTATTCTAATGAATTTAATCTTTTTGTGAGCATAAATATTATAATACTTATCGAAAACCAAAAGATTAATAAATATTTCCTTTAATTACACAAAACAATAAAACCTTAATTAAAATTAAACAATTTGTAGTATAAAAGATCAAAACATTTTAGCAAAAAAGTATTAGAATACTTAATTAAAATAGTTAAAAAAGTATGAATTAAAGAAATCACTTAGGTAGAATACATTAATTGTTTATATATATACACTAAACAAATTGTTTCATATTCATCTAATGATTATTAATCATCTAAACCTTTTTATAAAGTTTAATAGGATTTGTTCGATTTTCCTCATGCTTATAACAAAATATTATAGTTATTAGTAATCAAAAATATATACAATAGAAAAATCTTTATCTTTGTATTAATCCAGAAAACGTATAACAAAGTTTTTAAAGTTTTAAAAAACTTCGTTACATAGATCTACTGCAAATATAGTTTTTACATTATAATAATTAAACAAAACAATAATATATTCGTAATAGAAATCAAAGGTAATATTGTGTTCGAAAGATAAATCTTTGAAAAGGGTATAAAACTTAAACTCTCTTTTTCCTTTATATATAAACTTAACGAAAAAGTGGAATATATAGAATAAGAAATTATTACTAAACAGATTAAAATGTGCATTTCAATTGAATTGCTGGATAAGATATGGATAAAAGCCGCTTTTGCTGTTATATATCTTTATAACATTAATTCATTGAAAACAAAAGGTTAGAAATGCTTTAACAAAGTAATTGATTCTTAGTTTAAATAATACTATAGATAATACTCATTATTGTTGTTACAAAAGATCATTAATAATCTTCATTCCGATTGAAATGCAATATATAGATATGATTGTTATATATATTCTTTGAACAAAAAAAAAGAAGTTAGGATTAGAATAAAATGATATAAGATTAACCCGCGAATATATATTGAATATTTAATCGAATATATTCTTATTATAATAATCTTCTGTATTTGAATCCTTATACTTAATAAAGTTATTATTATACGAAATATCAAATTCAATAAAAGATTTGTTTATAAAAACAATCTTTATAGCGAAACTATTAACGCTATACTAATCCAAATGATCAAGGATTTGATTGTCGAACTGAATATTTAGCAAATGGAATTGCCGGATAACACCATTTTAAAGAATATAAATAATAAACTTACCAAAAAACTTGTACAAAAAAAGCTTAAGACCATATATACTCCTAATTTTAATCATAAACGTTTTAAATCTTCAACTTCGAGAGTAATTAAAGATCAAAAAAATCAAAAGAATTTGGTAACAAAATCCTTGCTATTTATTTCAATTTATAATAATGAGCATAGCATTTTGTTAAATCCCAATACAATTATAAAAATCAACAAATCAATATCGATTCCGAGTGAACTAAAATCCCCGTTGATTATACTTACAACGAAGAATGAAAGCCTATTCGAAGTAATTAATTTATGGAAAACTTGTATAAACTTTGGTTATAGAGAATCAACAACTTTACTAAAACTATTAATACTAACATTAGATAATATTCTCGAGAACAATAAATCGAATAATTATTCGATTCTTAATAACGAAAAGGGAAATACAATATTGCTTTCTATAGAAAAGAATATATTTAAAAGATCTCCTTTGTTATTTATATTTAACAAAGCTATTAAATAGTTATGTACCCTACAAATAAAGATTCTTAAGCTTAATATCAATACTAAAAAGTATATTAAATTCGATGCATTTGACAACGTTGATATAATCCCCGATTATACAAAGTATCAAATAACAAACTATATTAGATATTCAAATTGTTTACGTTAGTAAACAAATGGTTACTACAAAACTAATATCTTTATTAGTATCGTAATTGTTTAATTATATGGATTTAGAAATAGATTTCAACAATTAAATAATTTCTATAACATTTTCTAGTTTGATAAACAAAAGGATAAGCTAAATGAACAAAATAATAAATTTATTACTATATATAATGTAGTAGTTGCTGCAATAAAATATAAATCAATAATTATGTTTTTGATTTAACCCAAAGTTACGAATTTTTTACAAATATTAAAATCAACGGTACCATTACTATTGAAGTTTTTTCATAATCTTAAAACTTATATATTTGGATATTGGTTCAAAATGGATTATAATCGCGAGATTAAAGCACTACAGAATCGAAGCATTTGACAAAAAATTGAAACAATATCGATTAAATCAAAGCTTATTCCATTTTAATGAGTATTTACTTATAAGAATGATTAAAGCAACTATATTGATTGTTGCAAATTACAATTAATAATCAAAAGAAATCTTTAGGATATAGCAATAATCGAATCGATTTATATAGCTACATTTGCTGTACAATCCTTTCGCATAATAATGGCAACGATAGCAAAGAATGATCTTGAAATAAAGCAATACAATATTATAAATGTTTTTGTTAATACATTTCGAGATTCTATTGGGAATCTAGTTATATACTATATACCAGATAGATATAAAGTACTTGGTAAATCCATTACTTTCGATCATACACTATATAGCTTAAGAGATTCCCTTGCACTTTGGTATAAAAAGTTCACAAATACATTTACCAGCTTGAAAATAGTAAAATGCAAAAAAAAGCTTTGCATTTTTATGTTTTTTGATTTCTACATATTCATCCTGTTTTTTGTTAACGATATCCAAATGATTTATTACAAAAAATATAAACGTTAAAAGGATCAAATAGTAAATAAAATCAAGATTAAATATAAACTTAGAGATTTCGACAATACTTAATAATTTCTAGAGATTCGAATTATTAAAAATCGATAATTTAAAAAATTGTGGTTAATATATAACATTTATATCGATAAGATCGCTCGCAAATTTGGTTTTATAAAGAGAAAAGCAACTATACCACTTTCAATTATAGTATTTGAGAAAAATAAAGATATAGCTTTTTTTTTTAAAGTAAAAGAATATTAGGAAAAAGTTGGATTAATTTTGTATTTAACTATAACAATTAAAGCCAATTCAATGTTTTTTTCCTTTAAACTAAACGAATATAGCATTAACCCTTTAAAGGATCATTTTATAATAGCAAATCATTGTATCGTATACTTATATGAATTTTAGTACTTTTTTATTTGCTATAAGAATAATCACATATCTCAAATGATAACCTTTTCAAATGCTTCCTTTGCAAATGATATAGTTACTCGGAGATTCTTTTAAAGCTATATGATTATATTATATAATAATGTTATTATATAGAAAGCTATAAAACAAGATATAGTTATTATCTCAATTATAGAAGCAAAACTTTTAAATATAAAAAGATCGATTAAAAAAGCAATAACAATATTGCGGTTTTTAAAGAAAATCAAAATATTAATGAAAAAGCCTATTAATATCTTTTGCAATAATATTTAAATAATTCGATTGATAATTAATGAAAATAAAAAAATTTCTATTAAACTTAAATACATAGATATTTAAAATATATAGCTTCGTCAAGAATATACTAATAAACGATTCTTGATTACGTATTTACTAATTATCGATATATCGATAGATGGGTTTACTAAAAATCTCATTAAACAAAAGTTTAAATATTTTGTTAAGTTAATTAATATATAAAACGCTAAGGATCGAATTATAGAGATTATCAAATAATCGATAATCATATAGTATTTATACAAATTAATATTATAATACTCCTCTTATACCCCATTACCCCAATCTTTACTCTTTACCCTTACTTTAAAGAAAGTTTATCTTCAAGCAATCTTTTCATTATTATTACTATTCATTTTCTTTTCCTTTCTTTTCCTTTTTATCTTTACTATTGCAAAATAATTCTTCGAAGTATACCCGTTTTCAAAGAAATCCGTTTTCAGCGTAAATATACTTTGCGCCGATTCCGAAATTATTTAAGAATTGATGTACTTCAAAACGTTTCGAAAAATAACTTGGAAATGCTTTATCTTTTATAATTATATAATTAACAATCATAATATAAAACGAAAAAAGGATATTATACCTTTCCATTGTTATTAGCCTTTACAACTAAAAAATCATCCGTTATTATATACAAATATGTTAATAAAGATCGATATATATATATGAAACATTAATAACATTGAGCTTTTTGGGAATTCATATTTTTATAACAGATCTTATTTCTTTGCCTAACGATCAATAATTTTATATATTGTATATATAAATAGGGATTCCTTAGCTTTTTAAACTAAATCTTTTTAATGGGGATACAAGAAACCGTTGTAGAAAAAGTAACAAAAATGGAAGATATTACTTCAGACTTTTTATTACTCAACTTATTACTTTATTTAACTTTTAAAAGGTTAAAACTAAAGTCTCCATCAAAATCTTATAAAATATAAATAATATATTGCTAAAATGATTATAGTATTTATTTTCCGACAAAGCAAGGAATCTTCATTTTTATCTTTATTTTGATCCTTATCTTTATCTTTGTTGTTATCCTTAACAAAAAAACCAGCTCGGGAAAAACAAAAAGAAAAAGAATCGGAAAAGTAGGGAAAAAAAGAACGAAGGGGCAAAAAGCGGCGATAGGGGCAATAAGGAGAGGGAATGGGGGTACAGAGAAAGTATCCCGGAAACGATTTAAGAGGATTAGGAAAAGAAGTAAAAGGAGAAAAAGGAGCAAGAGGAATAGGAGGAGTAGGAGGAGAAAAAGGAGGGGGAAAAGAGATACAATGGCAAAAAGCAGCTAAAGCTTCCCGAGTACAGAAAAGGTTCCCAACCCGAGAGTTTCGAGCATGGCGAAGCATATTGATATTGATATTATTGATATTATTATTGTTGATATTATTGTTGTTGTTGTTATTGTTATTATTAATGATTTAAAAAATTAAAGGATTGAAGGATTAAAACTATTATTATATAGCTAAATAATGGAAATCACAATAAAACAATAATACGCTACAAAACGATTAAATACAACAAATATACAATGAATGCTCTTAACTATAATTGTTATTGCCTATAAGATCGGCGATCCAGAAATCTATAGAATTACATAGAATTATTTATTTATACAACTATTCACAAAGAAATTGTATATACATTATTAGATTAATTTCCGTTTATTTGTTTATATTAATAAAGAATTACGCAAATAGCGTATAATTGTAGATTTATTTATTTTGTTTGTATTGTAATTAAATCATATACGTAGCATATAATTTGGGGGGTGTGTTACGCTAAGAGTATAAGGTATATGATAATCACATATTTGTAAAACATTGTAATCCCACGTAGGCTTCGGATCCTTCGAGAGTAGATGTATAGGCACTCTATTCACTTTTCGATCAATCGGAGCTAGAAAACTCCGAAGCGCCAAAAGCTTGGCATACTATTAATTGAGCAAGTTTCTAAGGTTAATATAAACGCTTTATGCGTTATTATATTAATATAGTATTGGATCTTCTTAATTAGTATACTAGTCTTTTTTAGGATCATCTAAACCTATAATTATTAGTATACTATGATATTAGAGATCATTATATTGTAGATCTATAATATTATAGATCATTATACTGTAGATCTTTAAGATTTCAAAATCAAATGATGATCATATGGAATCACATGAATATAGGTATATTAGGAACAAAAGGATCTTGTATTATAGAAGACAAACAATAATACAATCATTGTTTTATACCTATACCTTTATCCCTTCCTGATATCACTTCATTATATATTCGTAGCTATCCTCCGTGATAAAAAACTTAAACATTTGATTATAAATAAAGCTTACGAACCAAATTAATAGTTTACTCAAAGAACATTACACTTTAATATAAACTTCAATCTTTACTATATATATGAAATATACGAATCAATTAAAAACCAATAAAGATTTTAAAGAAAAAGTCTAATTGAAGAAAATTGATATAACGATAATTAATATTATTATCAAAATAATGGAAAAGCTTAAAAAGAAGAAGAAATCTGTATTTTTCAAAACCTTTAATAATAAAATGATTTTTTGAATTAAAGCTATAAAGCTGTTTGTAACTAAAAATGTTTTACTTTCAACCAAAACAAGTATTGTAAGAAAATTTATAGTTTTTACTAACTTTATTAAGATTTTCGATAATAATAAAACAATAGAAATTAATGTAGTTTTCAACAAGTTTTGCTTTTATTGTTAGAATATATGATTTAGAGATAAAAACTATATCATAAAAAAAGATTATTCAATTTACAAAAAGTATTGTATAAAAAAATAAATCATTTTTGATAAATTCGATATCATATATTAAAGAAAGAATTAAAATCAAACAAAACTATTTCAAATCTTTTATAACAAAAACAATAATCCTTTAGTATATTTTGTAGCAATTAATACAAAAATGAATAAGTAAAACAAAAAAAATCATTCAAATATAGAATCGATTAAATATATTAATATTATTAAGATCGTTAATAATAATATT
The DNA here is from genome assembly GCA_002162555.1 of Monilinia aucupariae. NCBI lineage: Eukaryota > Fungi > Ascomycota > Leotiomycetes > Helotiales > Sclerotiniaceae > Monilinia > Monilinia aucupariae. The sequence goes on along the minus strand of NGKF01000025.1, from coordinate 266,007 downwards.
CATTTCTTTAACAATATCAATTGGATTTCATTTTCTATTTCTTATTCAAACAACTTTATTTGAAAATATATCAACATTGTTATTTAGCTTAAACTTATTGTACCGCAATTTGAACAATATATCAACAAAGATAAAACGAAAAAAATCATTGCTATTTTAAAGCGAAAACTTAAAAATATAATCTTAAAATTTACTGTTTTTATTTTTGCGAAAGTTTCAACAATTAGGTTTTTTTTATTCAATACTTTTGATTCTATAATAAATAATATATCTTGAAATGATTAAGATTTTACAAAAATGAATTTGTTGATTATAATTAAAAAAATTGTTTTTAGAAAGCTAAAAAGAAAGCTTATTTTTTCAATTATAATTAATGATTATAATACAATTAAATAAACTAAATATTTGATCTTAAAAATCGAAATTCCTATTCCCATTGGTTTTTTGCTCAAATCAATATTTAAACTTTGAAAAAGATGATTAACAAAAATTAATAATCTATTAAAACCCAAAATATTAATACCAAAACTTTTTGATACTATTAACAATATATTATTTGTTATTTTAGAATTTTATATTGCTATAATCCAAAACCGAAAATTTATTGAAATATAAATTAATTATTATAATTTGTTTGAATACAACCCATTGATATAAATAAATATAGTTTCTATTGTTTGGCTAAATTATTAAAAGAAAGTTTATAATCAAATTGTATATATCTCAAAAACGAATTAAGATTAAAAGAAGTTACTAATAATTAAGATTCTATTGAATAATTAAAGCTTAATTAAAGCCATTTCTAATAATAATTTTATTATTAATATAATGAATAACAAACTATATATAACTTTAAATCTTTCAATAAATCCAATTAATATAAGTATTATTAATATTAATATAATCGAATCGAAATTTATAAACGTTTATAAAAATGTTAAAATCTTTTTAAACGGTATTACGAATATAATTAGTATTTATATAATAAAAAATGTTCGAAATAAATTTTTATTAAATATACTATAATTCATTATTAACGAAATCATATTTAATTATCAATATAGTTTATAATATATTGCAATTATTAATAATAATAACGAACATTATATAAATATTTAGTATAGCGAATAAGCATTGTAAATAGTTTATAATAAACATTTTATTAATATTAATAAAGAAAACTAGATTCCGGTATATTTAATAAATAATGTATTAATGATCTTATATTAAATCCTCTTCGAGATATAAAGCTATTGAAAAAACAAATAGTATTCGATAAATATTATAAACAATTGAGTTTAGAATTTCAAGAATAGTTAAAAAATATATTAATTTATCTGAAACCAATTAAAAATCGTATTCTATTATTAGATTTATAAGATTTGTATATTAATAAACTTAAATATATTAAATATTTGATTACTTTTGAAAAGAATAATAAATTTAACTACAAGTATTATTATATTATTGTATGGTTTATATATTCAATAATTAAAATATCAATAAAAGATTTCCGAAAGGATTTTTTATTCTTTATTAATACTTTGTATAAGAATAAAACTAATAAGGTTTAATCATTTAATGTTTTTATAAATATAAATGGAAAAGGTTTTAAAGAATTAGTAAATTGGTTTAAATGATATAGAAAAATGTATTTTTATCGAAAACCTATTAGCAAATGGAAAAAGTATTTGATATCGAAATTTAATTAAGAATTAAAAGACTATAAATTAACTTTTAAATGTATAAAAGAAATCAAACATAGCGATTTATTTATTATACAAAAACGAGATTTATTATTAATTTATCTTTTGAATTATAAAAATGCTTTAGTTTTTGATTAAATGTATATAAAAAAACTTCAATTTAAAATTGTTTCTTTTTAAAAGATTAATATTGTTTTTTATATAGTATAATAAATTATTAGTTTTTCGATTTCAAAAACTTTAATTAAAACAATCTTTAAAATATTTCAAAATTGTATTGATTAAAGCATATTCGAATATTATAAAAATTTATACAAAAACCTATAGTTTTTGATTAAGAAAAAGATTCTTAGTATTTATAGAATTATTAATATTGTTATTAAATTGAATAAGATTATTATTTAGAATACTAATTTTTCATTTGATATAAATATCTTTATTGAAAATTTTGTAGAGTATGTAATAGTATTATTGATTGATTTCTTTTCTAGTTATAATTAAGTTTCTTTAACAAAAAAGAGTAGGGATATAACTATATTTCAAATACTATTTGGATTGTTAAAATAAACGATACTTTTGTAAAAAGTAACGAATTTAATAGTTTAATTTTGCAGAATTGTTTTGAAAATTTTGAGTAATTTTATATTAATTATAACATTGCTTTTTTTGAACAATATTAATATTAAAGGCTTTTTGAATAACTATAATATAGAAAAAGTTGAAGAAAGTATTAAATGCTTTGTTTTTAAATATATACAATTTATCGATAGAACGTTTAAACAATTAGAAAAAACGAAATATTCGATTAAAGCCAAATTAAAATAATGTATAAATGGAATTTAGATTGTTGATTATATTTGTAACATCGATGAATAAACTTTTGTGTATACAAAAATCTAGAAAATTGTTAATTGGTTAATATTATTTAACAAATATAATATTCGAATATTCTTTAAAATTTGTATTTTCTTTCGGATTTGGATTAAGAATTTTGTTAAGAAAACGAAACCTTTATATCGATTGTTAAAGAAAAATATTGAATTTATTTGGATCGAATTGGAATAATTTACAATGGATTCGTTAAATTACATTTTGATTTATATTTTTGCTTTTATACTTTTGCAATATAAAAATCCCAAAATCGTTAATGAAATTATTTATACAATTGATACAAATTTAAACGAATAAAAAGATTATTTGGATTAGATGTTTAATAGAAAAAAAACAATAATTCGTTTTGAGAATGAAATTTAAAATAATATTAAACGAAATTATAATGCAATTAAAAGAAAATATTATAGTGTTTTGAAAACATTGCGAAAGTTTAGATTTGATCTTTATAGTATATATTTTATTTTCGAAATTAATATCAAAGTTTTGATTGTATAACTTAATTGTACTATTATAGATTTGTTTGGAACTTTGATTATAAAATGAATCGTTTGGATTTGATTGTTTAATTTTGAAATTCAATATATCAAAAACACAATTTATATTGTTGTTGACGGATTATCAAAATAATTTTGAAATTCTTTTGATTTTTTTGAAAATGAAATGGATATAAATGATTGGATTATCGAAAAACTTAATAATATTTTGACGATAAATAATTTACAAAACTTTGCGAACTTGCAAAGTATTATATTGTATAACAAATATTTGGAAAATAATTAGAAAATTGTATTTTATTTGTTAATTTTATAAAAGTTAATTAATATAATAATATTGGATTTTGGGAAATTCAAGAAAAAAGCTTTGGGATTTAGTATTCGAGATGGATATTTGTTCAAAAACGAATTGAAAAATGTACTTTATTGATGGATTATTGATAACAAAAACGAATGTTTAAAATTAATCTTTTATTTATATAATATATATGATTATAAAGGAATAAAAAATACATTTAATAAGGTTTATTAATTATATTATTGGTTAAATATGTTTTAAGAAGTTAAAGCATTTGTTAAGTTTTATTTCAATTATCAATTCTGCAAACCAGATTTCAAAGAAAAATCGCTACATCCGATTTGAATTAGTATATATTGGTTTAAATATAGTTTAAATGTTATCTATATATTTATTAATAACAAATACAAATATTTAATGGTTTTATAGAATGATTTTTTTGGATAAATCGAAACAAAGCTTTTATACATTGTTAATTCGAAAAATGTTACATTGTTTTTTTGAAATATTGTTTATCGATATAATATATTTAGGAAAGTTGTTGTAAATAAAAGATTTGAGAACAAAGATTATATAAAATATTTTGCGGCAAAGTATAAAATCAATAGAGTTCAAATCTCAATATACAATTCGAAAGCAAACAAAGCAATAGAATATAGATATTAATCATTGAAAAATAGCCTAGTTAATATAACAAAAGGAAAAAGAAAATGGTTTTAACATTTGAATACTATTTTAATGATTAATAAAGTTACTATTTATAAATTTACTAACTTTAATTTTTTCTATATAATTTATAGTTAGTATTCTATTTTACTAATTAATATCAAATACTATATATAAAAAGTTTTAAACTAAAATATTGTAAAAACGAAATCCGATTTGTTGATTATTCGCATATACCAATTTGAAATAAAAGATAAAGATATTCGAGAAATTGCATTATGTAAAAAGCGTTATCGATTTGATAAAAAAGAATGCTTTAACAAAAACTATAATACAATAGAAAAAAATATTAAACAAAATAATATAATTTTATATAATGATTTATTAAACAAGATTAATATATTAAAAAAGCGAAAACTTATATATCAATAATTTAAACTTTATTAAATAACAAAAACAAATACAAACAAAAATATTTATATTTTGAAAAAGTTAAATGGAATTCGTTTATATGAAATTTATATAAACAATAGATTTAAAAAGTTTATTTAACAAAACAATATAATTGTTCTAATAAAGCTAAACGAAATTTATCACGTTGAGAGCGTAAAGCACGTGAGAAGTACGTATCTACTTAACACCATGCCCCTATATGTTACTTGGATCTTCCGGTAGTAGATGCACAAGCACGCTAAAGTGCACTAGTACGTTAAAGCACACAAGCACGCTAAAGTGCACGAGTACGTTAACCGTTTCCGATCTGCCGGCGCTAGAAGCATCAAAGCGCCAACCAAGCTTGGCATATCGATTAATTAAATAAGTATATTAAATTAAGCTTACTTTATACGATTTAATCTTTATTAAAAGCATTTAGATCTATAATTACTATTATATTATAATATCAAAGCTTATAATATTGTTATACGATAATATCATGATTTATAGTACTATAGATCCTTATAATTATAAAGTTATACGATGATTACATATAATTATATGTAATTATATATATGTAGTATATAAGGAATAGATAAATCCTGTATTTAGAAAGACAGACAATAATACAATCATTATTTTATATCTATATTTTAATCCCTCTCTGATATCACTTCATCATTTATTCGTAGCTATTCTCCGTGATAAAATTAAAAATAACAATTTAGAAATTGAAGATCTTTTGAAAACTTTAATTCCTTTATTTGAAAAACTTATTGAACAAACTTTGAAAAGTATAAATTAATTAACAAATAAAAATTGAATATTTAAAAAAAATTAATTGTTTTGCCAATCTAATCTAGCTATCGAAATTCCTTTTCGCAAATTAAAATTTATATGAATAAGATTTTGAATTTCCAAAATTTGATACAGAGTTTCAATTTTGAAATCCAGTTTCATTAAAGATATTAATCTATATTATCGTTCAATAAGTTAACAAAATCTTTTAAGATTATCGTTTAATAGATTAACCAAAACCTTCAATATTATTATTCGAAAGATTAACCAAATCAATCAATATTATTATCCAATAGATTAACAAAATCTTTTAATATTATTATTCGATATTATTTCTAATTCTTTATATTACCATTAGTGAATAAACTATTTCGTTATTTGTTATTAACAATAACAGCTTATTTACTAATATATAAAATAATTACTTTGCGATTATAACAATTTCTATAATCTTTTATTTGTATTTAATTATTTGTTTTCTTTTGTTAATTGTTAATTGTTAATTGTTAATTGTTTATATTATACATTTGTTTTAATTCTTATATATCAATAACCTTTTTCTTCTCAACCTTTTTTTTAATACAATAACAACTTTTTTCTTTATACTATATTACAATTTTCACATTTTTATATTAATAACTCTACAATTTTACGATTTTTAATACTAATTTTTTTATTTCCAAAACATTCTTTTTTTCATCGATTTGTTAAACTTTTCGATTTTTCTTTATTAGAAAATCTCATTTTCTTTACAAGATTATTTACATTTTCAAAACATATTATTATATTCCTTTACTCTTTTACATTTTTTGATTAATTATTCATTATAATTGCATCAAATTCTTTACAAGTTGAAAAGATTAAACATGGAAATAGTAAACAAAAAATTACTTTTTGTTTTCAAATTGCTTTAGAAGTTTAATTTATTAATCAATTTAAATATTCTTTACAAGTTTTATACTAATACAAATCTCAATCTACAGAATAGCAATATATTGCTTTTATAATATTTAATTATTTTATTTTGGATTTCTAAATTAAAATCGAAAAAATAATAAACAAATCTATAACCAATATAGTTGCAAACAAAATATAAATAATTGCAAATATTTCGTTGAAGAAATATTTGAAAGATAATAATATTACTATTCACAAAATAAAAGAAACTTAATGTAAATACAAAAACTATCTAAAAAACATTATAGATTATTCAAATATATATCCAATTAATAAACTTTTAACTATATCGCTCGTTTTCAATTGAGGTTTTTGTTTCATTAAAGAACTTTAAGTTATTGTAAAACATTATAATCCTATTAAAACTATTTATAATATACATAGTAAACTAGTAAAGCAATTGTTATATAATTTAGAAAAAAATAAACACATTAAATATTAAGTTTTACTATCAAAATTTACTAAAATTATAAACGTTATCAAAAGTTGCAAAAACAAAGTAATTTGGATTTATGAATAAGTTAAAAGTATAGGTTTTTTTTATAATAGGTTTAGTTTATTTGATAATAATAATAAAGATTTATTTCGATTGGAAAAACCTTTTCAATTTATATTTATTTTTAAGATTAAAAAAATCGATCTAAATGTCCTTATTAAATTAGCAAAGTATAATTTGAAAATTTAAAAATGTTTTGATATTGAAATTCTTAACAAAAAATTTAACCCTAAAACAAATTTAATAAATATTATAATTATTTATTATTAAACTTTTGTTAAACTTAATAAAAAAATTGATTAATATAAAAAGATTAATAAATATATTACTTTCAAAGTATATAAATGCTTTTTTACAATTATCGATACTAATAAACTTTAATTTTAAACTTTTTTTGAAGAATATATTGTTAAACGAATTAAATGATATTAAATAGCGGAATTAGCGAATCAAAAGCCACTACCTATATACTTATATTATACTCAACAATTAAAAAATGTTTTCGGTTTGGAAACTGTTCGTTTAAAAGTAAATATATTTGATAATGAAATGACAAAAGTTTACAAAGAAAAAGTTAAGATTAACAAGATATATATTTTAAACAAACATTATAAATAATTTAAACTTTATATTATCGTAAGAAAAGCTTAATAACAATTAATTTTTGGTTTATTGATATATATGTTTTTACTTTTTATCGATATAGATTTTGATATTGAATTTCAAGTATAAATCGATTTTTATTTGATAAAAAATGCATGGGTTTTTTCGTCGATTTTGTATATTTATAATACAAGAATTAAAGATGATATTATTTTTTTGATCAATATATATATATACTATTACTAATGAAAAAGAAAAGATTATAGTTTTTTGTATTTAAACTATTTTTCGATGATATAATAATTTATATACGTTGATTTACAATATTAAAGAAAAGTTGTAATACAAAGATTTAATAAAGAATATCGTTTATTAATAATCTCTTTTCTTATAATAGAATATAATTTGATTAAAAATTCTAATCATTGGTTGACATATAAAAATATATTAAATATTTTTCATTTAAAAAAAAATATATATTATACAATACAACTATTGCTATTATTTTTTACGATTATATAAAAATTAAAGATTGAACTCGTTTTTTTGCTATTCTAACAAAAAAAAAAAATCTAATTGAAAAAATTAACTAAAGCTTTTCGAAAATCTTTATTGTTTGATATTAAAAAATAACAATTATTGTCATCAAAAATCAACTTCAAAGATTTTAAAACTATAAAAAAAAATATCAAATTGAAATAGAAAATTATTTAAAATACTACAAATATATTGGTTTTAAAAGCAATTATAAAGATTAATACTACTATAATAAATATTCAATCTTTGTATACTTTTGTAATTCTTTATACAACAATAAAATATAACGATAATAAAAAACCTTTGGCCCTTTTTAAGAACGAAATATTGTATTTTGCAATAATAAAATTATATTAAGATTTAATATCAATCTTCAATAAAAATATAACAAAAAAAGGAAAATTTATAATATTTAATTTCTCAATAAATGTTTATATATTCTTTATAAACTTTATTCAACAAATACTTATAAGTATTTTGCTTTAGGAAAATACTTTGATAAAGAGTTGTATTTTGGAATTATTATTAAAATCGAAAAAAGAGTTCGAAATATAATATAAAAGAATAAAACAAGTAACTCTGAATCTTTTTATTTCAATATTCAAGAAAATAGAAAGAAGAAAAAGATTATATAACAATAATTCGTTTTTTTATCTTCTAGAATTGATTTATACAATAGAAATAAAAAACGCATTATAAATGAATAATAAGTTCATTGCTCTTTATCAAGAAAATAATAAAACTTTTTCTAAAAATAAGGATTCTAAAGATAAAGATTATAGCGATAGAGATTCAACTTCAACTTTACTTTTAATTCCAAATCCAATATTGTTAATAACATTATTATCATTTTTTGTTTCCTTTGATCAAGATATGGATATTAATAAGGGTAAAGAAGAAAATGATGATAATAATAGCTGTGACGCTTATGCCGTAAAAGAGCTGTTTAGAATAGGGTCAATAAAGTTCTTAGAATTTATTACTACTTGACTATACTATAAGGAAAAGATTGTTATATATATATAAACCGCGTAAACAGAATATATACGCGGCACGTGCTCGCTAATCGAGCATGTAAGCTGTAACATTATATATATGCACCGGAATATTTGCTATACCAACCGGGCAACAAAAACGTAATACTACCCCCCCCTTTAATAGAGTTTATCCTCAAGCAATTATCCGTTAATAATCTTGTATTATACTTTATACAATATCTACTAGTCAATTAAATCGAGCAAAAAGCGTTTATCGTAAACTTTGCAATTATTATTACAAAGTATATAATTATATTTGCTTATTCCTAAACAATAACGTACATATAAGCACTTTGCAATAAGATAAATACCTATTTGGCATTTCGAAACGGCAAAATAGTGTTTGTATTAAAAAAGGGCATATAATAAGGGTTTGTTCTATTGTAAATCTAAATCCATATCCAAATCATTTTAATTTCTTTATCAAATTCATTGCTTCTTTAAATATATCTTTCTATATTGGTAAATCGAATAACTTTACGTTAAGTATAGCAAAAGAATCGTTGAGTAAAAGCTTTATCAAAAAGTAAAGGCAATATAAAAATGCGGCGAATATATAGGTAGCGTTAACGGCGAAGTAATCGAAATTAAAAACGCTTATTGTAATTGAAGTTTCTTTTTCTTCTTCTTTTTCTTCAAAGCAAAATTACAAAAGTGATGAAGAAAGTAAGGTGGCGAAGAGCGACGATGGTTTTGACGAGCAAAGCTTTTCAATTGATCCTGCGGATTAGCTTTCCTTTTCTTTTTGGGTATCGAACAATAATACTAATTTGGCATAACGACAATATATATTCGAATATTTGAATCGTTGATATAAGATTTTGTTAATAAAGGTTTTCTACAACAAAAAACTATATTAAAACAATAATAATAATAATAATAGGATCGAATATTAACGATAAAACAATAATAGTAGCAACAACAGAATTAAGCGTTTGCGATATCGGCTTAGATCAATAGTAGCAATAAAAAGTTTATTGCGAAAACTCTAAATCAATCGAATAATAATAACAACGATATATTTGAAACGATATATTGTAAATTGTATAAAAGATTTATCAAATCGTTGTTGAAATTATCGACGAAGTTGTTGTTTATTGTTAACGATTATTTCGAGGATTTTGAAAGCGTATATATACTATATATGCGAAATTGTTTTACAAAGAACTCGAAGAGGAGATGTTATATTATACCGGGGTAGAAGGGAAAGCTTTGCTTTCTTTGTTTTAATCAAAAGTAGAGGTATAAAAAGGTTTCGAAGGATCAATTGTTAAACAATTTTTTGAGATATTGTAAAACGTTGTTAATCTATAAACAAAAAGTAGAAACAAATTATTTTTTTCCTTAATCGTTTTTTGCAATATTATTAATAAAGAAATAAATAGTTTTGCAAGCAAAGTTTAAATATAAGTTTTCGAAAAAGGTATTAAAAAGAATTCTAACGGAGAAGAAGAAAAAGTGTATAAAAAGGATTTACAAAAAGGAGTTGAAGAGATATCGAGTATACAAAAAGCTTGGATAGAAAGAAAAACGCGAATAGACGTTGAAAAAGGTTGTTTTGGAGTTACAATTAAAAGTTGAAGTATTTCAAATAATATTTTGTTTCAAATAGATAATATTTCTTTTTTTTCTTTTGATAGTTTTGTTTATCCTTTGGTTAAAAAAAATAGTAAAGATTAACTACTTTATATTTACTTCAAAGATTCTTTTTTTCTTTATGTTATATTAAGGATTGCGTTATTTTAATTGGTATTAATAATAATAACAATAATTTGATATAATACAAAGACTTCTTCGAATAACCATAACTACGAAATAATTTGGAAAAAATATATTCGATTAGCAATGAATATAGATTTATTATTATTAATATAATTGTAATTGTTTTCTTCATTTTCGTAAAGTTTGATCTATTCGAGTAATAAAGCAAAAGGATTGAATAATATAAAATTTGTTTAATGAAAGTTATATAATTTATAAAAAGCAATTTTTAAATCAAAAGCAAAGTATCAAATAAGATTAGCGTTAATGTTGAGCTAAAAGATACAATATTGTAAAAAGTTGCAAATCTTTTTAATAATAAAAACTTTCTTTATTTTTTATTCAGAATTATTAATAATATTGATAAACAGCGAAAGCTTTTAAACTTGACCAGGGAAAAGATTGTTGTAGGTTTTTCGAAGTTTATCGGGCGAAAACATTAAATATATTTTTATAGTAATAGGAAATTCGAAGCGAAAAAAGCTATCTATTCGATTTATAATCTTAAATTAATCTTGAATAAAGTAATTAAACTTTTTGAAGAATCGCTGGGTAAAATAATCCTTTATATTCAACCATACATAATCTTCGATATCGAAGTTTACAATACAACGATACGAGTTAATGAATCGGATCATCTTCTTTTAAACTCAAAAAATACCTTCTTTAACGTAAACAACAATTATTTGATTACATTCAACAAATTTGCAAATATTTTAAACGTTTATATTTCTTATTGAAAGATTATCCTTAATATCTCAATCCCAACTATTACGTAAAAAATAACCATAAAAAGCTTCGAAAAGTAATAAGCTTCCGAAAGATTTGTATAGAAAGGTAAACTGGGTGTAATCTATTATAAATAAGAATTCTAATCAATCGTTTTAATAATAATTAACGAATAAATATAAACGTTATTGCAAATATTAATTATAAATCTTTATTTAATTATTTGTTTAAGAATGATAAACAATAAAAAGCTTAATATTAATATCTAGCAATTGATTGAATTTTTGCCAGAACTTTAAAATAAATTAAGGACTTTTATCCGATATAATCAATCTAAAAGCTTTATAATATCGATAAACGTAATACAAATAAAGTTTGGTTTACTTATGTAAATCAATTTCTTTGTAGCAGAGAATAGAGATGGTTTGTTTTATCAATTGATCGATAATTATAAAAACATTATCGTAATTATGCTTATTCTTATTGAAATTGCAATAATTTATAATAACGTTTTGTTATATTTGTTTAAAAATAGAGAACGAATATAACAAATCGGAAATGCGATTTTGCGATACGGAATTACATTTGTAAGCGTAGCAATTATATATATATTAAACAATTGTTGTAAGTATACCAGACTAATAATATTGTTTTAACAATAAAAAGTAGATCTTTTTAATTCCAGGATATATTATAAAAACTGAATCATAAACCTTTCGAATAAGGAATATATAAAGATTCTCTAAATCGAGCACTATTAAATGATTATTGTACAATAATAAACTATTCTGGAAAGCAAAATGTTTATGGTTTTTAAATGCCTCGATTTATAAAGTTTGTAAACTATCAAAAAAACGATTAGCGTTAAAAATGCGATTAATAATATTGAAATAAGAGGCGATAAAAACTTGGTTTATAGTAAACAATACATTATTGTTGATCTTTTTCCTCAAGTTGTTTTATATAATCCTTATATCGATTTAATTGTTCTTTATAAGCTATTAAAAGCGATTCTTTTTCTTTGTTTGATTTTGTACATCGAATTCATCGATACAATGTATAAAAGCATTAACAAAAGGATTATCTTTGCCAGAATGATACATAATAACAAAATTATAATCAACTAGCAATTTGGCCTATCGAGTTTATCGAGCATTCAAAGTTTTAATAATTATAAAGTATTCTAAAGCTTTGTAATCTATATAGATTCGAATTTGATGAGGAGAACCAGCTAGTTTTAATTTTTAATGATTAAAGAAACGTATTATCGATAACATCTCTTTGTTGTAAACCTTATAGTTTAATTTAATAGAAACTATAGTTTTGAAGAAGTATACTACAAATAGTTAATCATTACTATACTTTTGAAAAAGCATATTAACGATTATTTTATCCAAAGTATCGGTTTCAAATATACAAAAAAGGTTGTAATTATAATATTAAAACAAAAAAGCGAAAATAAGCTTTTGTTTTAAAACATTGAATGTATTGCAATACAAATTGTTGAAATAAAACAGAGTATTGGCTTTGATAAACTTTGTTAAAGATTTAATTATAATACCATAATTTTTGATAAAACGATGATAAAAATTGCAAAAACTAAAGAATAATTAAACTCCCTTAATAATTGTAAAATACATCCAACTTTCAATTACTTTTATTTTTTTTAAATCAACTTTAACATTTTCGATAGAAATAATAAATCCAAAATATTTGATACATTTAACATTGAATTTATATTTCTTAAAGTTAACCTAAAGACCAACAGTTTTAAATCAAACCAAGATTAGTTTAATTTAAACTTGATGATTTTTTTTGTTCTTAGAATAGATCAAAATATTATCAAAATAAATAATGCAAAACATATTTAAATAATTGAAAAGTATATTATTCATATATCTTTAGTAAATTACTAAACTATTTGTAAAGCCAAATAGTACGATTTTGCATTTGTAAAAACTATAATGTATACGAAACGTAGTATATTCCTTAAAAATAGAATTCATTTTAATCCAATGAAAAGTTTAACAGATATTAAGTTTTGTATAAATCTTTATATCGGTGAGATATATAAATGTTTTATTAATCAAAAGGAAAGAATATTGATCTTTACAAATAAAAAAATTCAATAAATAAAAATCGATACAAAATCGAGATATATCATTAGTTTTTTGAATAAATAAAACAAATACTATATAAAAAGTTTAATTAAACTTTATAAATCCTTTAACTAGATTGTTAATTAAATATTCTTTAACAACTTCTAATTATTCCAGCGACATTTTGTAAAATGGATTATATCTCAAAGCTTTTTCCTTTTTATTTTCCAATATAATTTTATGATCGTATAAATAATAAAGTAGTAATATATTCGAATCGACCTTGGAAAAAGCTTTTTGGAAAGTTTTGTATACCAAAAGAATTAAAGGTTTTTTGTTAACGATAACAAAGGTATTGTTCAAATATAATTGAGATTCAATATATTGTAAAAGGGAAGAAGGTAAGGGGTGGAAACAACAACCAAAAACAACAAAAAGAATGGCTTTCTGGAAGAGAGCAATATAATAAAAGAGGAGTAGAGGCTAAAATCAACTAAAACGATCATGAACAACAAAAAAAAAAAACAATCAAAATGATCTAGGTTATAATGAATATATATATAATCAAAAAAGGGGGTGGTAAAAGAAATAAAACTTAATAAACAAAATATAATATAATGATCTAAAATATAGAGTAAAAAGAATATAAATATTCTTTATAAAAGGCAAGGTTATGTAAAAGTGTTAAATCCGAATAATCGAAGCTATTTTGCAATTTTATATTCCTTTTTACTTTATTTATTAATTGATCTTGATCAATCAAAAACAAAAAACAAAAGAAAATCGCGAAAATAAACCCAACCAATTCTATATATCAACAAATAAACCAATATATTTATCCTGCTATATTAACAAAATGCTTCAACAAAATCTATTGATCCAATATCCTTCAATATCGATTGTTAAACTTTACGAATTCGCAAAGTATCTTTTTGCAAATCTATTATATTTCGAATCCATTATTTCGATTTTAAACATTTCGAAAATTTATAATTATTTGCTTTATATAATAAACGATTTTTTTAATATGTAAAACGGTTTTGGTTTATAAATGGATTATTGTAATAAAATCTTTTTTTTAATATATTATCTTTTTTTCGAAAATCCTGGATCTTTATCATTTTTAAAGGATTCGTTTTAAGAATTATAGATATTGGGGTTTGGGGAGCGCAAACGATTAGATTTTTAATCATCAAAAGTAAAATGGAAAAAAGCAATGAATTCTTTATTTATAAAAAGATTAATATTTAGTTTTGATATATAAATTATTGTTAAATAATCAAAAAATGAATATCTTTTATATATTTTTTCTCATCTTTTTATTTCCTTAAAAGTTTATACAAAAAAAACCAAAATATTTTTCTTTGATTTTTTGTATTACAAATTGAATTGCTTTTTTGGTTTCTATAACAATTCCAAAGCGCTTTTCTTTATCAATGTATTATCCCAAAACAAAATTCTTATAAATGTTTGTTTGATAAGATATACAAAAAATATACGAATATTCATTGGAAAATTAAATATTACAAATCTTTTTTTTTCCGATATATTTTTATTGAAGATTAATATCAAATTATGGTGTGATTTGAATACCATTGGATATAATATACTATTTTCAAAAAAGAGCAAAGATTGGTTATTATTGTTATATATTACAATTGTATAAGGAACTATAGAAGTATATAAAAGTTCAATGTTTATAATAATTATATCAATCTTAATAATTGCTTTTAAAGCTAATATATCTATTAGATTTATAATAACTTTCTAATTCAATTTTGCATTCTTTTTTATAGCTTTATAATCCTTAAAATTAATTTTGAATAATAATGATTATCATTTTTCAATACTAAATAGCAAAGCTTTGGGGAAAATCTTAATTGATTCAATTGATTAAAAAATGTTAGTTTTCTTTGCTAAAATAGAAAAGAAATGGGTTCAATATTTAACTTCACAATTATTGTAAAAAACAAAGAATATAATTGTATTATATAGATTATACTTTTTCTTTGAATCAAAAATATCCAAAGTATTGTTATATATAAACAAATGATTAGAATTTCCAATTGAAATATATTTTATTATAAGAAAAGGAATTATTAATAAACAATACTCTTTATTAAATCTTTGTAAAATCGCTTTTCGCTAAAAAGCTAAATTAATACATACAATTTATTGTATTGAAAAAAAGTAAATTGTATATAAAAAATCATAATCCTTTCCCTTTCAATAACAATGATATTAATATATTTTGATCAAAATTCGAATATTATTTTTGATCGAATTATCGAGAATGTTTAATATCGAAATCGAAATCTAAGCAAATCTTATTAGCAATAATACTCCGCGAATGTTCAAATATACAAAAGGATTTATTTTATTAGAAAAAAACTTTTAAAAAGTTAATAAACCAAAAGTTTATTGATATCAAGCTTTTTTCGCAATAGTATAAGGTTTAAACTAACTATAAAACTTTTCAAAAATATATATTTTATTAATTATATTCTTTTTCATATAAACTTCCGTTAATCTGTTATCAAACTTTTTTATTTTGTAATGAACAATTTGTAAGCCAAAGATATTTGTTAATTATTGAATATAATATAAATATATATTTGGTGAACGACAAACAATTAATTCAATTATTTGATATTATTTGATTTGTTTAGCAATATATTTTTCTAACAAAACTTAAAACTATATAAAATTGTTGTTAATAATTGCAAAGGGATATTTGTATACTTTAAAAGTAATATATTTATTAATTTTTTGATATTCAACAATATAATTGTTAAATCTAACAAAAATTCGATGATAAACTATTATAATGTTTATCAAGCTTACTTTGCGATTAACTTTTTTGACCGGAATATTAATACCCAAATATTCCCAAACCATTATATTATAATTTGCCAACTTAATAGAAATATCCAAATCCATATTCTCAATCTCGAATATAAATATAAATCGAGAAAGCATTTCCAATCAATATTATTCATTATTAATATCCAATAGATTATACTTATTATAAAAAAAGCTTAAATCTTTGGTTTCTTTATTAATCTATTCTATTTTAGCTTTTTTCTTCGATATAACCAAAACAACTTTTTTGAACTCAGAAAATATAATTTATTGATTAATGCGATATTTTTGTTTTTGTATTTTTGATAATCGGTGCATTAACTTGCTATTAACATTATCGATTGTATTTGTAAATCCGAAAATCTTAATAATAATATATAGATTTTTAATAAACTAAGAACTCTATTTGAAAATGAATAATAAAGTTAAAGGTTTATTAATAAGAAATCTTGTTTAATGATCCATAATATTGTTTAAATATCCTTTACACTTATATTAAACATTCTTTACTTTTTTGATAGCAATTATATTGTTCTTTAAATAATCTTTTTAAAAAACACTAATAGCAAACCATACTTTATCCCGAACCATATCGATTATCAATTTATCTATAACTTTCTCAAACTTATATTGCAAAATTAATACGAAATGATTAAAGAAAATGTATGCGCTATATTGCAATTCAATAGATCGATTTTTGCATCACTTTAGAATTTGCGAAGGATAATTGAATTTTTCTATATACTATACTTCAATAACGATCAAAAAGGCTACAAGTTATTAATCGGCTTTATTATGCTTAATCTCCTTAATTAGCGAAAATCTTAACTTATTTATTATAAAAAACAAAAGATATAATAAAAGTGAGAAATTGTGATATCAAAGGGCAAAAGGATATAAAAGATCTAATATGAAAGTGTAGAGAATCTTTATAAAGAAAATGAGATTTATAAGTATAAAAGAGGCAAAAGAATCAATATTGAAGTTGAAGAATTGTAAAGTTGTTAATACAAAAGGGTATAAAGATCGAGGTATGATATATGGAAAAGATTATTGTTATGGAAGGAAAGGATTAAAGTGGAGGGGAAAAAAAGGTATTAATATAATAAGGAAATAAATCGAACGAAGGCAATGCGTAATATAAACAATCAACAAAGGAAAACAAATGATCTAATACAAACAAAAGAAAATGGAAATCACCTTATCAACGGAGTAATTGCTTCATTTACTAATGAATAATATTGTTTTTAATAACAAATGATTTATTCATTTGAAATGAAGTAACAAATTATAAATGGCTTCGAACGATAACCTCGAAGGATTTAACTAATCCATTAAACGACAATATCGAAGATTTAGTCAACCTATCGGACGATAATATAGGTTGATACCCTTAATAAAACTAAACTCTAAAGCTAAAGCCTTACATCAAATTCGGGAAATTCAAAATTTTATTTATATAGATTTTGATTTGCGAAAAGGGATTTTAATAGCTAAATTAGATTGACAAAACAATTGATTTTTTTTAAATAACAGATTATTATTTGTTAACTAATTTATATTCTCCAAAGTTTGTTTAATAAGTTTTTTAAACAAAGAAATTAAAGCTTCCAAAAAATCTTCAATTTTTAAATCGTTATCTTCAACCTCGTTCAACTTTATCGAAACAACCATATTGTTATACTAAATAAACTTTTTAAATTTATTGTTTATATAAATTCCATATAAACGAATTCCATTTAGCTTTTTTAAAATATAAATACTTTTATTTATATTTGCTTTTGCCATTTGATAAAGTTCAAATCATCGATATACAAGTTTCCGCTTTTTTGATATATTAATCTTATTTAATAAATTATTATACAAAACTATATCGCTTTGTTTGATATTCTTTTTTGTTATATTGTAATTTTTATCAAAACGTTTTTTTTTATCGAATTAATAATGCTTTTTATGTAATACAATTTCCCAAATATTTTTATTCTTTATTTCAAATTGATGCATATAAACAATTAACAAATTAGATTTTGTTTTTATAATATCCTAGTTTAAAACTTTCCACATACAATATTTGGTTTCGATTGGTAGAACAGAATGCCGGCCATAAATTATATAGAAAAAAGTAAGGTTAATAAATTTATAAATAGTAATCTTATCAATTATCAAAATAGTATTCAAATACTGAAATCATTTTCCTTTCTCTTTCGTTGTTTTGATTAAACCATTCTTTAATAATTGATATCTATATTCCATTGCTTTATTTGCTTTCGAATTGTATATTAAGATCTGGATCCTATTGATTTTATACTTTACCACAAAATATTTCATATAATCTTTGTTTTTAAACCCTTTATTTATAATAATTTTTCCAAATATACCATATCAATAAACAATATTTCAAAGAAATAATGCGATATTTTTCGAATTAGTAATGTACAAAAACTTTGCTTTAATTTATCCAAAAAGATTATTATGCAGAATCATTAAATACTTGTAATTGTTGTTAGTAGGCATATAAATAATATTTAGATTACATTTGGTTTAATATATATTGATCTAAATCGGATATAATGGCTTTTTTTTAAAATTTGATTTGCGAAATTGATAATTAAAATAAATTTTGATAAATACTTTAATTTTTTGAAATATATTTGTTTAATGATATAATTAATAAACTTTGTTGAATATTTTTTCTATTCCTTTGTAACTATATATATTATATAAATAAAAAATTAATTTTAAATATTTATTTTTATCATCAATAACTCATTAATAAAATATATTCTTTAATCCATTTTTAAATAAATATTTATTTTGTATATTAAATCCCAAAACTCTTTTCTTGAACTTTCCAAAGTTTAATATTATTATATTTGTTAGTTTTTGTAAAATTGACAAATAGAAAACGATTTTTCGATTATTTTTTGAATACTTATTATACAATATAATACTTTGCGAATTCGTAAAGTTTTGCAAGTTATTTACTATTACAACGTTGTTAAATTCTTTAGCGATCCAATCATTAATATCCATTTCATTTTTAGAAAAATCAAAAAAGCTTCGAAATCGTTTTAATAGTTTATCGGTAATAGTATATAATATTTCTTTGATATATCGGATCTTAAAATCGAACAATCAAATCCAAACGATCCATTTTGTAACCAAAGCTTTAAATAAATCAATAGCAATACAATTGAGTTATATAACCAAAACTTTAGCATCAATCTTAAAAATGAAATGCATACCATAAAGATCAAATTTAAACTTTTGCAAAGCTTTTAAAATATTATAACATTCTTTTTTAATTGCATTGTAATTCTTTTTAGCAATATTTCATATTTTATTCTCAAAACAAACCACTATTCTTTTTCTATTAAGCATTTGATTCAAATAAATGCCCTATTCTTTAAAACTAATATCAATATTGTAAACAATTTCATTAATCTTTTTCGAATCATTATATCGCAAAAGTATAAAAGTAGGAGTGTGGATTAAAGCATATTTTAAAGAATCCATAACAAATTATTTTAACTTTGTTTAAATAAATTCTATATTTTTCTTCAATAATCGATACAAAAAATCTGCTTTTTTAACAAAGTTCTTTATCCAGATCCGAAAGAAAATATAGATTCCAAAAAACATTCGAATATTATACTTATTGAATAGTATAAACTAATTGATAATTTTCTGGATTTTTGTATTTATAGAAATTCGCTTATCAATATTATAAATGTAATCAATAATCTGGATTTCATTTATGTATTATTTTAATTTAGTTTTAATTAAACAATCTGCTTTTTTTAATTATTTAAACATTTTGTTAATAAATTAAATATGTTTAAGAACGAAGCATTTAACTCTATTTTCAATTTTCTTTATATTGTAATTATTCAATAAACTTTTAATCCCAATATTATTTAGGAAAAGCAATATTATAATTGATAAAAAATTGCTTAAGATTTTTAGAACAATTTTACAAAACTAAACCATTAAGTTTATTGTTCTTTATAAAAGAGTTGTTTATTGTAACAAACTAAACGGAGTTTGAAATACAATTATATTCTTATTCTTTTTTACCAAAAAAACTTAATTATAATCAAAAAAGAAATCGATCAAAAAAGTAATTATATACTCTACAAAATTTTTAGCGAAAGTATTTGTATTAAGTGGAAGATTGGTATTCTGGATTATAATCTTGTTCAATTTAATAATAATATTAATAATTTTGTAAATGCTAAAAATCTTTTTTTTAACCAAAAACTATGGATTCCTATATAACCCTTCGCAATACTCGAATATTCTTTAATTAATGCAATTTTGAAGCATTTTAAAGATTATCTATATCAAAACTTTTGAAATCGGGAAACTTGTTGTTTATTATATTATATACAAAATTGTATTGATTTTTTAGGAAAACATAATATCAAATTGTATTTTGTTAATATAAGTTTAATCAAATATTAAAGCATTTTTGTGGTTTAAAAGATACGATAGCAATAGATCTCTTTTTTGTTTAATAAATATATTTTTATATTTAATTTTCTTTATATGTTCAAAAATTAATCGATATTTTTTAAATTCATTATTGAATTTTAGTATCAAATATTTTTTCCATTTATTAATAGATTCTTAACAAAAGAATATTTTTTTATAATGTTCAAACCAATTTGTTAATCCTCCAGAACTTTTTCCATCTATATTTATAGGAATATTGAATAATCGAATTTTGTTAATTTTGTTTTTGTATAAAGTATTAATAGAAAATGGAAAGTTTTTTTGGAAATTCTTTATTAATATTTTAATTATTGGATACATAGATTATACAATAATTCAATAATATTTATAGATAAATTTATTATTATTTTTAAAAGCAATCAAATGTTTAATATATTTTGATTTATTAACATATAAATCTTGTGGATTTGAAAATAAAATATAATCTTCGATTGGTTTTAAATAAATTAACATTTTTTTTAATCATTCTTAAAGTTCTGGGTTTAATAATTTGTAACATTTGTTAAATACTATTTACTTTTTCAAAAGTTCTATATTTTAAAAAAAACTTAATACAAAATTACTAATACATTATCCGTTGAATATATTAGAATTTAATTTTCTTTATTAATATCGAAGAAATGTTGATTATAAACTATTTATAATGTTTACCCATTATATTAAACATTTGTATGATATTTATTATTGTTATTAATAATTGTAATGTACTATAAATCGTACTAGTAATTAAATATAACTTTGCTAGCAATAAACTATAGTATATTTAATAGAAATTTGTTTCAAATATTTTTTATTATATAAATATTAATTATATTTGTAATTTCATTAAAAAAAACTTTAATATTTCTATATATATCTATGAGTTTCGATTTAACCATATTGATGCCAATAATACTCATATTCACCGGGTTTATCAAAAGATTTAAAGCTATATATAGTTTATTATTTATTATATTAATGATAAAACCATTATTAAGGATGACTTCGATTAAACCTTAATCGTTTAATAAAATCTTAATTATTAATAGTTTTTTATAATTCCGATCCATCTCCGAAATATATACAATTTGATTATACATTTTCCTTTAATAGTTTAACAAAGTAACAAAAACTGTATTTATTTATATCAAAAAATTATATTCAAATATATTATAATAATTGATTTGTATTTCAATAAACTTTCGGTTTTAAATTATAGTAATATAAGATTCCAAAATAATAAATAATATATTATTAATAGCTTCAAAAAGTTCTAATATCAATATTTCAAATTTTGATAAATTATTAATCTTGATCGATTATCTCTTTCAAAGTTCAGATATTGTTTTAAACAAAAAGTCGATAGGAATGGGAATTTTAATCCCAAAAATCAAATATTTAGTTTGTTTAATCGTATTATAACTATTGATTATAATCGAAAAAATAAGTTTTCTTTTTAGCTTTTTAAAAATAATTTTTTTAATAACAATTAACAAATCCATTTTTACAAAGTTTTAATTATTCGAAAGTGTATTATTTATTATAGAATTTAAAGTATTAAATAAAAAAGATTTAATTGTTTAAGCTTTTGTAAAAATAAAAACAATAAGTTTTGAAACCATATTTTCGAGTTTTTGTTTTAAAATAGAAATAACTTTTTCTATTTTATTTTTACTAATATATTGTTTAAATTGTAATATAATAGATTTAGGCTAAATAGTAGTATTGATATATTCTAGAATAAAACTATTAAAGCGAAAAGTAAAAAATGAAATCGAATTAACATTATTAAAGAAATAAATATTATTATTAACGATTTTAATAATATTAATATGTTTAATCGATTTTAAATTTAAATTGTTTTTTTTGTTTTATTTATTCATCTTTATATTAGTTGTTACAAAATATACTAAAGGATTTATATTCTTATTGTAAAAGATTTGAAATAGTTTTGTTTAATTCTAATTCTTCTTTTAATATATAATATCGAATCTATTGAAAGTAATTTATTTTTTTATATAATACTTTTTGAAAATTAAACAATCTTTTTTTATAATATGGCTTTTATCTTTAAGCTATATATTTTAACAATAAAAGCAAAACTTATTGTAAATTACATTAATCTTCATTACTTTATCATTATCGAAAACTTCAATAGAGCTAGAAAAAGCTACAAACTTTCCCGCAATAACAAATTTAACTAAAAATGCAATGTTTTTAGCAACAAATATTTCGAATGCTTTAACTAATAAACTTATTTTATTATTATAATCCTTGAAAAATATAGATTTCTTTTTTTTAAATTTTTTTATAACCTTTATAATAATATCAATTATTTTAATATTAATCTTTTTTAATCGAACTTTTTTTTCAAAATCTTTGTTGTAATTTAACAAATCCGTATACTTTATATAAACCATATAAATCAAAGCTTAAATCAAAATGTAATGTTTTTTTAATAAATTGCTAATTTTGTTAACAAACTTTAATCTTAATCAAATATTTAAACTTTCCAAAAATAAAAAAGCGATGGTTTTAATAATAATCTTTTTTTTCGCTATAAACCAAATTGCAATAAAATTATAGTTTTGACCATAAATCAATATATTTTTGGGGTTATATTTTTCCTTTATATTATATTTAAATACTAAAGCTTACAAATAGTTTTGACTATATTTTAATCAAAAAATGTTTTATATAATATACTTTATTAAAAAAGCAGGTTTGAAAATCTTTTTCCAATTCCAATCAAATAATTTGTATTTATTCATAATTTTTATATCGAATCGAAAATTATACTCTATTTACTTAGGAATTCGATAATAGAATTCTTTTTTAATTATATTATATTTTTGTTTAAAATCCTTTATAACCTTGTATTATTCTATTATATTAGTATTATCGAATTATAGCATTCCTTCCTTTTCCGCAAATAATAGATTTCTTTTGTTAAACTTTATAAAAGCTTTGATAAACTTTTTGATATTATTTTTGTTGAATATAAAACATCTTTATTTTACTTAAAATCTTTTTCAAAATTGGATTTAACTTCAAAAAGAATAATGATTTTAAGTTTTGCTTTTGTAGATTGCTTGCCTTTGGCATTATAACGTTTGCTTTTACAAAGTTTCGATTTACTAGAAAGGTTAGATTGCTTATTGTTGATAAACCCATCAATCTTTTCGATCTTAGAATCTTTAAAAGCTATTATATTGAACGCAGATACGCTAAGACTATTAGTAGGTTCGGAAAATATAATTAATCGACGAAGTATTGTAACTTGAATAATTTGAATTGTGTAAAATATAAATGTAGTATAATTGAAATGTAAATTTTTCGGTAACGTAAATAAAATAAAGTAATGAAGGAATGACAAAAATAATATAAACAAAGGGAAAAACAAATCCTTAGTAATGAGTAAAGGATTTTGATAACGACAAAATCCCCGTTTATTTCGATATTGATACTTTACGAATTCGCAAAGTATCGTCATGTATATCTATCGATATTGAAATGTAATATATTGATCGCAATTTGGCTCATACGAATTAATCAAAACAACGCTAAATCAATCAAATAAATAATCAAAACATATTTAGATCCTTCCCGAAGGTTTGATATTTGCCATACCCAAACCTAAAATAAAATTTTCATGATTATGCCGAAATTTATTGTTGTTTATTGTTCCACAAAATTCATTCATTTTATATATTAATCTTTAGCGTTTTAATCACAAATATTTAATTAAATCAAAACATAACCAAACCAATTCAATAATTATTTAAAATTCCGGTAGGTTGTACTTTTCCTTTTCCAATTTAACTTTCAGATTTAAAGGTGCAAAGCTATTGAAGGCTTTTCAATATCAGCAACAAAAACTATATAAATGGCGTATATTGAATTTTTTGGGTTATAAACTATAAAATAGGTTTGATATACAACTCATAAACCAAATTGTTAAATAAAGAAAATTATTGCTTTTAGTAATAATTATTAATTTTATAATCATTTTGCATTATCGTTTGATTCGTAATATAAGTATTATCAAATCTTATCTCTATCATTGTTACATCTAAATGGTCAATATTAAACAAGAATATAATTGTTTACAATTTGGATTCCTTTTTTTCGAGGTATAATCCATTCTACTATCTTTGTTCCCTTTTTATCCCTATTGAAAGATGCAATTCTATACCATCATTATCTATAATTTCTTTATCAACTTTTTCGATATTTTGGATTCCCTACAAAATACTTTGATATATCGAAAGGAATTCAAAATTGTATATTGCTTTTATAAATAATTAATTTTGGATAAACTTTTGTTTTTGTATAGATTACCAATATAAAAAAGAAAAAGATGAAAAGTAAAAACAACAATTAAAAACAACAAAAAGAATAGCCTTTTAGGAAAAAGCAATATAACAAAAGAAGAGTAAGGGTTAGGGTCAACTAGAACAATTATAAATAACAAAGAAGGGAAAGACAATCAAAATGATTTAAATCATAATGGATATATATACAATCAAGAAAAAGAATAATAAAGAAAATAAAACTCAATAAACAAAATATGATATAATAATCTAAAATACAAAGTGAAAGGAGTATAAATACTCTTTATAAGAGGCGAAATCATGTAAAGGTGTTAGGTTCGAATGGTCGGAGCCATTCTGCAGTCTCACAATATTAGTAAGCGTTTATAACAATTAGGAATTAATCTTTTTGGTTCTGTTTTTATCGATATTTTTACGTAATAGTTTCGATATTATTGAAAATAACAGCGAAAAGTTTGTTGTATTTGTATTTTTTGTACAAAAATTCAAATTATACGGGTGTAAAAGCGTAGATATCAACAATATCGAACAAAAAGTAAAGCAACGATTTATAAAGTTTTTATGGTTTTGCAATATAAGCTTTCTTAAACAATTGTTAAAAAGCTTTTTCGAATATTTGTTGAAAAAAAAAAGGGAAAGAAGAATTAAGTTTCTTTGTAGATATAAAATCAAAAGGTTGTACCATAAATATAATGATAGATTTGAATTAAATGTTTTGTCGTTATCAATAAATATCGAATTTATCGTTTCTTCGATCAACGTTTTATTATACAAATCGATTGATCTTTTTCTATTTCAAATTACTCTTCGAAAACAACAAGTTTTGATTCAAAAAATATATAAGTGATTATTCTAAAGGCTATTCGAAGCGTTGATTAAAGCAATCGAGCTTTACTTGCGATTTTGAAAATTATGATTTATTTAGTATAATATTGTAAAAACCTAAATCTATAATAAGAAATAGAACAAATGATTGTTTTCGATCATTAATTAAAAGATTAAAAAAAGTGTAATAAATAATAACGCAACCCTGCGCATTGTTATAACTTTTAATGTTAATAAAAGTTTCAAATAAATAATAATATGATTTAAACAATGGAAATAAAAAAGTAAAAAGCGTAATATTAATAAAAACGTATCCGTTTGTTCTAAAGTTAAAAAAAGCATTTGATTTGAAAAAGTATTCGTTTTTGAAAAGGATACAAAGTAAAGTTATAGCTTAACCTTCTATTAGTTTAGTTAAATCGAAAAATCGTATATCTCTAATAGTATTCAAAAAGGAGTTTTTATTTAAACGCTTACTTTTAAACGGGTATTTTTCGTTTAATGTATTAATTCAACGTTTTCAATATATATCTAAGGATCGAGATGATCTTTAACATTGTGGAAATCTTCAATAGATTTATTATCGATAGTAATAACGAAATTAATAAAAACATTTGCTTTTATTTTGTAAAAGTTTATTTGCAACGTTTAAAAGCAAACTTTGAGAACAAAAGAAAAAGCGATATTCCGGGTAAAGATTTCGAGGGTCGGACTCTTAAAAGTTTTAATATATCCCGCCGGGGTATTGCATAGTAAATAAAACAATTTGGATTGGGTATATTGAATTATACCAATACCAGGATAATTAACGCTTCGATTTGTTTGGAAAAAGTGGATCAACATTGTAATGGATAGCCTTTTGGCAAAAGTAAGCTTTCGAAGAGTATAATACTTGTTTCTTTTTTGTATAAAAACCTTGTTTTTATTGATTTTGGTTAATTTGTTAGCTAGCTTTTCCGTAGTAAAACAATTATCCTTATAGAAAACTACAATTTGAATTAGATGGTCGAAAATCTTGTTTTCGAAATCTTTAAACAATTGAGTATTGTTAATAATTTTGGTTTAGATTGCCAAAAGTTTAAAGGTTTTATATTATTCCAAGAAATGGCCATATCGAATAGAAAAATCATTAAGCATTTTTCAATAATTATATTGAATATAAATATGTTCAACCTTTATAAAATTGTTGTAAATTATAGCCAATTAACGTACTAGTTCCATATTAGTAAAACAAGGAATTTGCGTATACAATATATAAAAGTGCTTTTAAGCTTTCAACTTTGTTTGATCTATAATATAAATATATTAGGTTGTTTTTGAATCAAAAATATTAGTATATAAATCGAAACGTTCAAAAATAAATATACTCTACAAATTTGTTTGGAATTCTATACTATCGTTTAGCTTTTTAATGAAATTAGTTATTTTAAAGTGATATAAACAAATGGAGTAAAGGGAATATAAAGGGTTTGGGAAATTATGCTTGTAGATAAGAGATCGATTATTTTTAATGCAACGATTATTATTAAATTCGGAAAGCGAAAAGCTAAAGATAAAGTTATTAAAGTTATCGATTTGCAATCTTTTCAAAGTTCTTTTACAACTTTTGCAAGATTAATATCGTTTTTTTGCAATGAAATATCGATTAGTTTTAGTGAAAGAAAGAATTGTTCCGGGAAAAGGGTTGAAAAAAAGAGTAATAAAAGCAATGCTATATACAATCTTATTGCGTAATTGTTCAATTTCTATGATTTAAGCAAAGAAAACCTTTTGTATAGCGTATTCGCTTTTGCGATCCTAAGAATCGAAAATATACAAAATAAAATCACAAAAAATATTTTTTGAAATAAAAACAAATCGTAAAAAAAGCATTGCTTTTTGTTTCGTTTTTTTACTTTTTCTTTAACTTTGATTTTAAGTAATTACATTAAAAGCAAATCTAAAAGTAAAACAGAAAGTTGATGATGCGGATGTAAAGCTTGCTAATGTAATATCTTGGCCAAAAAAAACAGCGGCGTTAATATAGAACTTGCCGGGAAAAGAATGAAATATATCGAAGAGAAAAGAAAAACAAAAAAATTTTCGAAAGTAATAAAGAGTATATCGTTGTTAAACTAGGTTTAATATTGATCTTTTTTTTATAAATAAACGGTTTTATTGTTTGAAAGCGTTTTTAAAAAGGTATTATCGAAAAAGGTATTCTTTTAAATAGTCATTAGATAACTAAAACGATTTGATATTTGAATAGTAAATAATGTAATGTTTATATTGTAAAAGAGTTGTTTAAAACAAAATCAATAAAATTCTTAGAATTTATTATTATTTGATTATACTACAAGAAAGAGATTATTATATATATATGAATCATGTAGATAGGATACATACGCAATATATGCTCGCTAATTGAGCATATGAACCGTAACGTCGTATACGTGCATCGGAACGTCTGCCATGCCAACCGGGCAGCGGAAGCGTGACAATAGCGATGGTTTTAAATAATCATTATTATTATCCTTCTCTTTTTCTAAGTATACTAATAAAGGCGATGATGATAACAATGGCGATAGCGAAAATAATAATTCTAAGTATAAGAACAAAAGATAGCGAATACTAAGTTTATACTATTATGATAAAGCAAAAGGTTAAATATATTATAGTAAACTTTTCTAAGTTCGATGAATTTGCGAAATATTTATTTGCAAGATTTACAAAGTTTAACAAAGAATATCGAAGAATATAAATCTAATGGATTTGTTAATATCTTTTGTTAGTATAATAAATTAAATAAACTTGATTTTTGTAGTTTTTTTTTGGTTTTTGTTTTTATTAAACGAAAACATTCAACTTTTCAAAGTAGAAACAAATATAAAATTACAAAATGGTTTTATTCATTTGGATTCAATACTTTTATATAACCTCGCTTTATATAAAAAGTATTTATATAGCTTTTATATTGTAATTTAGCTTTTAATATATTATATTTTGTTTATTAAGTTTTATTTCCCTTCTCTCTTTTTTTTAATTGTATATATATTCATTATAATTTAGATTATTCATTCTAATTATTATTCCCTTCTTTGTTGTTCATAATCATTCTAATTAGCACTAACCTCTTACTTCCCTTTTGTTATATTGTTCTCTCCCAGAAGGCTATTCTTTTTGTTGTTGTTTCCATCCCTTACCTTCTTCCCTTTCACAGTATATTAATATATAAAAAACTATCAATAAGATTAAAAAAAACAAATCAATTAGAAAATCATTTTTTAAAAAAACAACGAAATTAAAAAAGGATTTGCGTTAGTACAAAACGGTTAAAAGTTTTTATAGATTTAAACGTTGATAAAAAACGATCAAAAGCTTTTATAAGTTTAAACATTAAATCAAAATAATCAAAAATCCTTATAAATTTAAACTTTAAAAACAAACAATCAAAAATCCTTATAAGTTTAAACTTTAAAAACAAAAAGTTAAAGATTTTTATAAATTTAAATAAAAACGATTTTATATAAAATCCTTATTTGAGAAAAGCTTCTTTTAAAATTATAGTTATATTTTATAGTTTGCAAATACAAATAAAAATTGAAAAAATTATAAAGAATAAAATGAAAATATAACAATTTGTATTAAGTTTTAATATTATATATTTATATACAAATATTAATATCGAAATTATCGATTTGAAGAATACTTTAAATTTGAACTTTAAAGTATAAATAAAAACAATTAAAACAAAATTGATTAATTTGAAAAACAATAATATCTTTGAAATAATTTATAGCTATTCGTTGAAAAAGAAAAGACTTTTAAAATCCAAATAGATTCTACAAAACAAACTAAACTAAAACGATAAGTTAAAAAGAAAAAAAACTAGATTAGTAATTAAAGAATTTCTATAAAAATATGAAATCGATTTTATAAAAATATTTACAAAAGTTGTAAAATATTTTATATTGCAAACCTTTCTTATCAAAGCAATGAAAAAGGATTTAGAAATTGATAATATAAATATCGATACGACATTCTTAAATAAAAAATTAATCTATATTGAAATCCTAATAAAAATCTTATAATTCTTTAAAAAAAGTATTTGCTTTGAATTCTACTAATAATTATTTTAAATTCAAAAAATTACTTTTTAAATTGAAACAAACTTGAAAAATATAATAACAAATAATTAAATTGTTTTTCAAAAATATAGATTTATAAGCTTCAATAGTAAATCCTAATTTGTTTATTGAAAAAAAAGTATACATTCTACTTTATATAAATAATTTGCTAATATTGAGATTACGATTTGCAATTAATACAATCAAAAAGATAATAGATCAAAAATGAAAATGTAAAGATTTTGAATCGATACAAATCTTTTTAGGAATTCAAATCGAACGAAACAAAGCTTAAAGATCTCTCAAAATATATTAAAAAGTTTATATCAAAAAATTTTGAAATATTTCAAAATTTATAATTCGATATTTCGAAATCTTTCTTTTTTTATCAATATTATATTAAAATTAATTATAATAATAGAATTACTTAACGAAATCGATAAAGCTTTATATTTACAAATTATAAGATTTAGGATTTATTTAATAAACAAAATGAAAAGCGATTTTGCGTTTTCAATTAATTAATTTGCAAAAGTAATATATACTTTCAAAAGAAAGCATTTAATCTTTATAAATCATTTTCTAGAATTCTTTCATAATACAATTAAAATTAATATAATTTATTTGAATCGATTACAAAATTTATTATATTCTTATAATATTTTTACAAATGCTATATAAAGTTTTCAAACGAATCGAAAATCGATTCAAAAAATAATTATTATTCGATACAAAAGCGTAATTATATAGTTTTTAAACAAACAAAAACCTATAGTATTTTATATTATAGAAGTTAAAATTAAAATCACAAACAAAAATATAAAAGAAATTATATAACTTGAAAAATTTATTATTAATCAAAAAACAAACCTTCTTAAAGTTATTTATATTTATATTATATTGTAATTATAAAAGCGATATTAATTGGATATAAAAAAATGAATTCTATAATAAAGATAAATATATTAGTATATAATAGCATTTTATATAAAAAGATATAATTGAAAAAAAAGCTTTAAATAATATAGATTTTTGATTTTGAATAGAGAGCTAATATCCTTATAAAACAATTGATTTACTTTGGATTTTTAATATATAAAAAAAAGCTTAACTTTGATTTCGAAAAGTGTTAAAAAAGCTTTTGTATTGTAATATAATATAATTGTAAAGTATCGAACTTCTATAAGAAAATATAAATATTGCAATAATAATAAATTTTTATTGCAAAAATTAATAAAGCTTTAATCTATATATAATATTAAAAAATTAAAATTAATAGCAAAAGTAATTGTTTCTATAAAGAGTTCAATTGTACGAATTATAGAATTTGGATTGAACTAATCAAAATGCATTTTAAGTTTATTTAAAAGTATAAAAAAAACAAAAACATTAATACAAAAGACTTTTTAAAAAGCTTTGGTTTTATATGATTTTGATGATCGAATTCGATTATAAAAAGGCTATTGTAATTATATATTGTAAAAGGGAAGAAGGTGAGGGGTGGAAACAACAACCAAAAACAACAAAAAGAATGGTCTTTTGGGAAAGAGCAATACAATAAAAGGGGAGTAGGGGCTAGGGTCAGCAAGGACGGTTATAAACAACGAAGAAGGGAAGGACAATCAGGATGGATAGTTTAGGTTATAATGGATATATACACGATCAAGAAAAAAGATAGTAAAGGAAATAAAACTCAATAAACAAAATATAATATGGTGATTTAAAATACAATATGAGAGGAGTATAAATACTCTTTATAAAAGGCGAGGTTATGTGAGGGTGTTAGGTCCAAATGGTCGAAGCCATTCTGCAATCTTACAATATAGCATTATATTTAATAAGATATTTTTATCTTATATACTCAATAGAACATATATGCTACTCTTAGTATATTAAACAATATATATTATTCTCATTACAATAAAAGTAAACAGAGTACTCGAGTAAAGATTAGCGAGATATAGAATGGAAGGGTAACCTTATAAAGCTAAAAGCTTGAAAATCAAACCCGAATTACTCGCAAAGTTTAAGAGATTTTATACGGGTAGAGTAATGAGTGAAGAATGTACTCGAGTACTGTAATAGAGCAAGATAAAGTATTTTATATTTATTACCTCTTTATTATAGAGTACTAGCCAATTTTTTATCAAGAAGACAGGATCATTTCTTCAGTATTAATGTACTACTCGTATGATCTACTCGAGGCTCTAGATATCTATCATTACTACAAGTTATATTAGAAGTAAGTTGTTACGGAACGGGGCGAAAGGTTATATACTCGTAAATCGCAATATTAATGTAAGGTTAAGGTTAAAATGAAGTTAATCTACAGTCGATCATTCATGTCAGATTGATGCAAGTCTAATAAGAGTGCAATGAGACCATAATGGTACGAAATGCAGAGTAGTATGCTTGATGGTAAAATTAGTTGTGATACTGAGTACTTTACTCGAGTAGATTCGGATCTGGTAGACGAGCACTCGAGTATACGAGTAGTTATCTTTTTGAAAGAGTTACTCGAATATCCGTATAATATTTCTAACTTGCCCTATTCCTCTCTTATCATTTAGCCGATTTTGATTCAGTTTACGAGTCATCCTTAACAATTTAAATATCCAAAACCTAATCCAACTTCAAGATTCTTTCTTACCTAACATAGGCAAAGCATCGTCAAACTTCATCTAAAGTACTATCCCATCGAAAAAGTCAGTTTTGAAATGCCTTTTGGTTTGCGAGATTACAGAAGCTGATCTCCCAGTACACCAGTGCAGCACTGTAATATCACAGCTTTCTAAAGTTTGCGCATCGGGCTCCTATTGTTCACGCATACCCACTCGCTATGGTCCAAATGCTTGGAAGATATGCCATATTCCATATGCCATATGCCATACGCCATAGACCTTGCGGTTTGTCGTTTACCTGATGACTAGCGCACCTTCGCATCCACGTGAATAATCTACGTGGAAGGGAGGTACCAAATCCAGCCATGCAAATGCTCGCTAGGGGTGAAGGGGGTTTTCTTTGGACGACCCCATACCAATGTGCTATGATGGATGGATGCATGCAGGACCGCTCTTCGCCCTGAAGCCGGGGATTTCCCTCCGAGTTAAACTTTTGAGGTTCTCACTATAAGACACCTCATATCCTGCCATTGAAGATGGCTAATCTACCCAAGTAGCCTCCAACCTCCCGGGCAGCATACTCTCCTCTCCTCTCCTCAAAATGTTGCGTGCCAGTGTGCTCTTGCCCTTGTTATGTTTCTTCTCTACTATTGCAGACGCGAGAGATGTGAATAGCATCATAAAGAACGCTGTTGCTAGTGTTACAACGACCTCTACTGTAAATACTACAAGTGAGAACATTTGCGTGAGTATTTCTGTTTTGTTATATGTCAAGGGCTTCTCTATCCCCCAACCAATAACCCCCATGCCTCATACCTTACAGCCATTCGTTACAAATCTTTAACTTAATCGTATAGTGCAAAGCTCTCCAGAATGGACTCGGTCGTAGAGTCTCTAGCCCAAATTCAACAATATACAGGAGCTTTTCAGACAGCTATTATTCAATGCAAGAAACAGAAGAATCTCCTAGCTGTGTAGTATCAGCCAAATCTACCACAGACGTCTCCATTTCCGTCGGGATCTTGTCTATCCTGGCAAATCAAACCAATTTCAGCCCGTCATGCCAGTTTGCTATCAAATCTGGAGGACATGCTCCAAATCCAGGCCACGCAAACACAAATCAAGGTGTAACAATAGATCTGAGAGCCCTCAGCAAAGTCACTGTTAGCAAAAATAAGTCTGTGGTATCCATCGGTCCAGGAGCGACCTGGGGAGAAGTTTATTCCGAGTTGGACAAGCTGCAAATTAGTGTTCCTGGAGGACGAGTCGGTACCGTTGGCGTTGGGGGATTGATCATCGGCGGTAAGTCTACCTTATGGCTTGCACAATTCATTCGAGAACCTAACACAGCTACGCAGGTGGAATATCATATTTCTCGCCCAGAAAAGGATTTGCATGTGACAATGTCAAGAACTATGAAATCGTTGTCGCCAACGGAACGATCCTCAATGCCAATGCCAAACAAAACCCCGATCTATTCCTAGCATTGAAAGGGGGCGCCAACAACTTTGGCGTAGTCACACGAGTTGACTTCTACGCCTTCCCTCAAGGTAACGTTTGGGGTGGCAATATCTTGTATGATATAGTGACGGCCGAAAAACAGATGAACGCCTTGGCCGACTTCAGCAGTAACGCAACTTATGATGAATACGCTTCTCTCATTTCTACCTTTGTGTACCAAACCGACATTGGCTCGCTAGTAGCAAACAACATCGTCTATACCAAGCCAGTCGAAAACCCGCCAGTATATCAGCCATTTACCGAAATCGAACCTCAATACTATAGCACCATGAGGATCACGAACGTAACCGATGTTGCCACTGAAACGTTGGCTCCAACCACTCATCTCCGGTATGTCTCGTTGCCGATCTTCTCCTCTCCCCCCCCCTTGCATGATTAGGCGCCCAGCTGGTTCTAACATACACCCAGCACCATCTTCCTAACAACAACCTTCAAAGCCAACAAACAGATGCTCAACACAGTCTTCACCGCCTGGAACGCATCCATCGCGCCCGTCGCAACCGTGCTCACCCTCACATGGTCATTATCCGTCGAGCCATTCCCAACCAACATCCCGATCAAATCCGCCCCCGCGGGCGGCAACATGCTCGGCGTCGACGCCGCCGACGGACCCCTCATCATCCTGCTCCTCAGCGCGACGTGGGAACAGAGCTCCGACGACGCCATCGTCACGTCGACGGCCAAAGACCTGTTCGCCACCATCGAGAAGGCCTCCAAGGCCTCCGGTCTCTATGTCGACTGGCAGTACCTGAACTACGCGGCCAATTGGCAAGATCCCATCGCCGGCTATGGAGCGCAGAATATTGCGAAGTTGCGTCGTGCGAGCAAGGTGTTTGATCCGGAGGGTATCTTCCAAAGGGCTGTTACTGGAGGCTTCAAGCTTTTCGTTGATTAGGGTTGGGTCGAGATGTTGATGTTGATGTTGATGTTGATACTCGTACTTGGAAAATATGCGCTTAATGAATCCAATTAATGTTTCTCTAAAACCTATATCTTGACGTCGAATCTCCAAGTAGAGTAGAAATCCGACATTTCTTCTCAACGAGGTCTTTGAGTCTACATACGAGTATTTGAAATATCTCCTCTAGCTCTAATTATCTTTCAATCATATATCTCAGCACGAGTATTCCAGAAAGTATCCTTCTCATTTCCTCAATTCTAATATACGAGTATATATTTTTTCTTTTCTTCTTGTTCAATGATACTCTATATAAACAAGTATTACTCAGTACCACCACCATCTACTCAATATATAAAACGATTACATCGCATCGCATCGCATTGTATAACATTGCACTTTAAAAAAGCAATATAATTTTAAATCGATAAAAGAAAATAATAATTCTAAATATAAATATAAATATAAATATAAGTAAAACTATTTACTCTACTCTACTCTACTCGAGTAAGTATTCTAGTTTTAATTCTATTTTACAAATATTCTATTTTTAATAAATGGAAAATAATAATCGCAAGAATCTCTTTATGGCTTTATGATTTTGTTTTCTGGCTTTTAT
Source organism: Monilinia aucupariae (assembly GCA_002162555.1). NCBI lineage: Eukaryota > Fungi > Ascomycota > Leotiomycetes > Helotiales > Sclerotiniaceae > Monilinia > Monilinia aucupariae. The sequence continues at coordinate 230,217 of NGKF01000025.1, read as the reverse complement.
ATTTATACTTTACTCTACTCTATACTTTATTATACTCTCTACTTTACTTTACTCTACTCTACTCTACTTGTATAATATAATATAATATAATATAATATAATATAATATAACATCTACGTTAAAATAACAGCGAGTATAAAAAAAAATCTTCTTTTCTCTTTTTTCTTTCCTTTCCTTTCTTTCCTTTTCTTTCTTTCCTTTCTTCTTCGCTTAATCACTCTACTCGTACTCCATTTGAATCTCCTAGAATCTATTTCAACCGAACTGAACTCGAGTGATGATGTATTTCATCGATAATGTACTTTCGTATGGAAAATTACGGGAAAGCAAAATAACGTAAAGCAAATCAAACATCCTCACAGAACCCCCCTATTCTCAAGCTTCAAATATTCACCCGAGACACAACCCCCACCATCACCATCACCATCACCATCACCATCAACCCTAAACCTACACAACAAACGCCTCACCCTCTCGACCGGCAAGCCCTCCAAGCGACAGCCGCGAAAGCCCGTCCTCCCCTCCCTCCCCGCCACAATAGAATTCAGAATCGCCTCCTCGGTCGCTTCGCTCGCAGCGCGGAAGAGCGTCTCGATGCTCTCGTTCCGGATGGCTTGGAGCTCGTTGATTTCGATCTTGGAGAGGCCGTCGACCTGTGGGGCGTCGACGCTCTCGGAGCTCGCGTTGCCCGTCGAGAGCGCGAGCATCATGTCGCCTGAATGGTTGCGTCCGATGCCGTGGCCGCCTACCTGGGCGAGTCCGACGGCGCAGTGACGGGCGACGCGGTTGAGTTGGTGGGGGAGGAGAGGCGCGTCGGTTCTGTGGGAATGGGTTAGTTGGTGAGCTGGCGGGCTCATGACCGCCATAAGTGTAGATGAAAAGTTCATTTCGTGGTATGAGAATGAGGATGAGATTGAGAATCCTTACATCAAGATAACGATAATACTCCCCTCGCCAATCTTTCCCCCCTTCTCGCTCTCCCTCTCCTTTTCTTCCAATTCCTTGTCCTCTCTCAACAACAACTTTCCAATCGGCACCCCACCAATCCTAAAATCCCTCAAGTGACCATAATTACTCTGCACCAAGACTCCGACGGTAAACTTGCGACTCCCTTCCGTATGCTCCCAAGGAACCTCGCCGAAGACCCTCGAGCTAGTTCCCGTGCCTCCAGGAAACATATGGCACGTCATGCCCGCCCCACCTCCATGCTGGCCTGCGCCGCGACACGGGAGTCAGTATTGCAAGGGACGACGCGCGGGATCGGAAACAGCACACAGCCAAAAGGAGACGAACCTTCCAGAACCTCCTTTTGCGTCAACGCATTCTCCAAGGCCGGCTTCACATCCTCGAGGCTAAGTGGGGACTGGTATGCGTCGTTGAGGATTAAGTCTGCGGTCTCGCCGACGATGGGCGTGCCGTAGTTATTGGAGATTTCGGTGTGGGGGGCCACCTTCGTGGAAGCTACATCTAGGACGTGGTTCCATAAGGCTTGATAGACGATTCCTAAGGAGAGGGAGTTGGTAATGGCGATTGGCTATTTTGAATGTTCATCAATACTTTTTTGTGATATTTATTCTCCTCTCTTTACTCGAAAGGAAAAGAAAGGAAAGGAAAGGAAAGGAAAAAAACAAACAAATATTCCCCATCCATCCATCAAAAGAGAAAGAAGAAGAGAAAGAAGAAGAAGAAGAAGAAAAAGAAGAAGAAGAAAAAAACACCACGCACCGTATTCGAAAACCCCCAATCACGAATCTGAAAACTGCCCGTCAACTCCCCATTCCCATTAAGCGTATGCAAACCCGCAAAACAAGGGATGGAAATCTCATCCGGGTGACGAGGGAAGATGACCGTGACGCCCTTCCGGACATCGTCGCCATCCTCCCCAACCGTGTGTTGACCGACGTGCACTCCTGCTGAAGATTAGCATCGTCGCGTCGCGTAGCGATACTCCATGGTCCCCTCCCCCCACCATCAATGGGGTCGCGCATCCATTCACAAGAGAGATAAAGTCAAGGGGTGATTGATGTTGAGGATGTGCGAATTATACCCCAAGACCTCAACGCAACAAAACAAAACAAAAGAAAACAAAAGAAAACAAAACTAACCCGGGACATCCAGAATAGAATTCCGAGGTCCCGGCGACAGCTGTCCGGGCACATAACCCAGATCTCTACTCGTAAGCCGTAGAGTCGACATATTTCATGTGGCGAAGTGGATTATTTCGTAGATAGACGACGAGTCGGTATGAGGATCTATACGTTAGACGTTGGAATGCGCGCGGTGAATACTTTATACTCCCAAGGACTCAAGAACTCAAGAACTCAAGAACTCAAGAACTCAAGAACTCAAGAACTCAAGAACTCAAGAACTCAAGAACTCAAGAACTCAAAGACTCAAAGACTCAAGATACCGCACAAGAACGTGATAACCACACATTCACAAGAACCGCGGGGTAATCTAATCTAATCATATCATATCCATACCTTGATACCTTGATACCTTGATTCCTTGATTCCTTGATTCCTTCCTCCCTCCCTTCTAACCTTCCACCACTTCCCACTTCCAAGGAGCACTGTAAGTAAGGTAAGCAACCAACCAACCATTCAAACTCAAGTACAAAGACCACCACTATTAGTAACCAAGCAACCAACTCGCAAGGCCAGCCAGCAAATCAATCAATCAATCACTCCTCATCCATTCCTCATTCATCCATTCCTCATTCATCCATTAGCGAATCCAACCCCAACTCCAACTCCAACTCCAACTCCAACTCCAAATCTAAATCTAAATCCAACAATTCAATCTAGTCCAGCCAATTCGACTCAGTACTCTATTTAATACTCAGGGCTAATCCTGTCTTCTCTCTTCTCCTTTCGAGCAACCTTTCCATCATTACTATTACTCATCTTTTTCTTCTTCTTTTTCCTCTT